>WSXT02116062.1:0-11070 GCA_011762715.2 Neuroterus valhalla | reverse complement strand
ACTTTTCCAACTGGGGAATCGGAGAAGGAGTAGATGTAGAAGGAAAAGGAGAACGGTATGTGGGAGAGAATTTTGTGGAGGCGGTAGAGATAGCTCAGGGACGTGCACGGGAGATCAACGAGCGAAAGTCTGTCACTCGTCAATCCTAACACCTTAGGCAGAAAGCGAACGAGTATGCTAGGTGATGACATGAAAAGGACTCGGAGAAAGAGAAAATAAGCTTCTCAGGGGAGATCCCTGGTAAATATTTTGGACCTTCCTGGTGGTGAAGAGGAGAGTGAAAGAGGTTAGGAAGAGTTTGAGACAGAGCTGGGGGAATTGGATCACATATCAGATGCTAGCATCCCTACTACCGATGCTCTTGCATTGTTAGCAAGGCGAAACATCTGTCAAAAAATGCAGGAATAGCGGCAGTGGGGACGACAACATCTGCTACGCAAGCGAATTTCTGGAAAAAGGATCAATGTTGAAAATACTTTGTTGGGAAGGATTGGGGAAATATTAGAAATATGGAATTTGAGTTTGTGGAAGCTGCCGCATATTCTCTACGTGTTTAAACGCACGGTGAACATGTTTTCTGTGAGTTAGCTCATACAATATGACGCATATTTTAGTTAGGGAGATGTGCAGGCCAAGACAGGTTGGGTAAAGCGAGTGGAAGGTAAAAGGAAACGCATCTTCATCTTCTATTTGGTATGGGAATCGCCTTTCCTTGGAGTTGAAGAGTGTTTTACAGCAACTCGTGACGGCAAATAATTTATTGACTGTGAAATATGAAATCCCTCTGATTTCCTGAAGCAAATCCTCTACGGACCTGCAACACACCAGATTAGATAGTACCTTCTAGCTCTCAGCTTACAGATTCCTTCAAGTTTTATATCGGAAAAATGAAAGAGGATTGTTTTTGGATCAAATGTGCTCTTCAAGGATGTATACTAGTTTCAGGCACTCTCGGAATTCAATAATCTTTATAATGATTTATAAAATTGACCAAAATGTATCTATTATAAATGCTGCGTATTTAGATGGAGGCTCCTAAGTGTGCTTCAGAAGAAAAATAATTCAGGTTGAAATTGTTTATTTTTCAGAAGTCATTCAGAGTTTTAGTTTTCGCTTTCTCGTTACAGAAAAGTTACGATTCTTATCCAATCCTAATGGTCAAGGCCTCACTTAATTCTGTGTAGGATCCTCTACAATTCTATTTGGGTGGATTGTATTGAAAAAATTCATCTAGAAATCATAATGATTGTAATTGTTATAAACAATGAAACTTCGAATTTCAATCAACACCACCCAAATAAAATTGTAGAGAATCCTCCAAAGAATTAAATGAATTAAATGATTAATTAAATGAATTAAATAAAGAATTTCAACCTGAATTATTTTTTTCTGAAGCACACTTATAAGCCTCCTTCAGAATACGCAGCAATTATTAATAGATACATTTTGGTAAATTATATAAATCATCATAAAGATTATCGAATTTTGAGATTGACTGTAACTAGAGTACATCCTTAAATTCAAGTCTTTGTTGGCCATTGAAGTAACTGAGATCCTTCAAAAGTAATGTTGTAATAATCAACTAAAACTGATGTTTATTCTCCTTTTGATTTTTTGATATACTTGGAAAGTCTAAATGGAAAATCTTGGGCATGTTTTGTTAAATTTCCAAAGCGTATTGATTCAGATTTGAAGCTATTCCCGATCTCGAAAAATGAGCAATGATGATTGTTTATGAACGAATAAATATTTCATCATAAGGACTTTTTTCCTAGATGAGTCCTAATCACATTCTATCTGACTTAAGTACATGAAGATTCTATTAGTATAAAAACATTAAATAAAATAATATCTCTGCAATTAAGATAGGATGTGAAGAAAAAATTTTACATAAAGAATACAAACATTAACTATTTCACAAATATTATAATAGAAGCACATTGAGTACAAATCATAACTACTTTGAAAATACTTTCATGAATATGTCGAATTCTCCTTCGAGATTTAAGATGAAAAGCTGAGAGATATTTGAAATAATAATGATATAACATTGTAATTAAAATGTTATAATGTTAAAAAAAAACTCTTTTTATCTTTTACCTCCAAAGCACACTCTTCGTGATGTTTTTCAACATAAATTAACGACCATTCTTTTAAATATATGCAATACAAAAACTGTTCATACACCATTTCGTCTCTATTTCCACGGTAAGAATTCATCTTCAATCCATCCGTTTTAATAATTAGAATAATCCATATTGTAATATTGAACAATGTGTCAACAGATGTATACTTTTTTGAATAACTATGAGGTCCGGCGCCGACGGACGAAACATGTATTGAATTTGTATGCATCCATGAAATAAAAGGCGATAATTTAAATTTCAGATCTTCTCAGTGTTTTTATCTACTAGATAAAAACACTGAGAAGATCTGGAATTTAAATTATCGAATCTAGTCAAAACCTTAACACCAACTTACATCTAATGTTCCTCCCCAGTTACTGACATAAATTTTCATTTATAATTGAGAGAATAAGGGTTTATTTAGAAAATCAATCGAATAAGTTAGATTTGACAGGAATCTTGAGATTGATTTGTCAAAAAAGGAATGGAAAGTAATATAAAGACTTTTTACTATCCCGGACCATCACTCGACACTACGTAGGTGTATGCGAAATTACTTTTATGTCATGTCGACTTTTTTTGAATGGGGAGCTTTTCTTGTACCTTGCATCGAGAAATTTCGATTATTAAATCTACACAAAGAAAATTCTTCAAGCAACTGTTACTTTTACAGAATTTATTGTGAAGGTTATTGAACAAATTTCCTCTCTGTATTTACAATTATTAATCGAAGTTATTCTTATTTTAATATGCTCTGAAACAAAGGAGAAAACAAAATACACATATTGTGTGGTTAATTTTTTGAATCAGATTCAGCGAAACGGAATTCGAATTTTCAGCTCAAGAAAACTCTTTTAAATATCCTTTTATACCAAATTAAAGCTTAAAGATGATATCACTCTTTCCATATTTCTCCAGTAAATTTATATCAACTTTGAAACAGCTCAAGAAGAAGTGAGATAAAGGCCAGTAAACTGGAGATTTCTGTTAATCAGAATTGACCTGGAATAAACAAGAAAGAAACCCATGATTCAGTCATTTTCTTCAGATCGATTCAAACGAGGGTTTTATGGCTTCCAAGTTAGTCTCGATAAGAGCATACCTTTGGTTCTACACCCTCGATTTGGAGATAAGAATATATTACAGACGTTTTAACAACGTTCGCACCTCAGGCACCAGGTTGAGTCAGGTAATTACTCATATTACGGACATCCGATACGAGCAGATTTTCTATATACATTTGTGTTTTTTCTACCAATTTCTTGTTGGTCAAATAATTTGGTGCATTTTTTCAACAATTCAGTTAAACCCGTCAAACATATGAAATAATCTTAACCTCAATTTATTCTATTAATCGCAATTCTTCGATTTCATAAAATGAAAAATTGGGAGATTGGCGCTCAACTATGCTCTGAAAACATCTTATAACTTCCCAATCGAAACATTCATTCAGGACCGTATGTATAGTCTCTGAACCGGTGCATGAATACGTGCGTCGCAAGTCTCCAAGTAAACAACTTCTATGCTACGCATTACGGTACTGTCTTTTCAAGGCTGATGAGCTGACGTGCCGCGTCGTGCGAGGCTCAGGGGGAGGGATAGAATCACTCAAGCATGAACAGCCGAAAAAAAGACCCTCTGCCGATAGGCCTCCAGGCAAGCGTTGAATGTTCATTTGGAAAATATTGTAAATTTGAAAGCAGAGTGATCTAAAATTAATCTTTCCATTACGGCAGCTTCGATTAGGGATGTATCTTTTATCGCGTGCGAATGATTCAACTTGAAAAATAATTGTTTTCCGGTGATGTCTTTCTACACGTTAAAAAAATCCCCTCATTCATAAGAGTCAGAGGTTTGAAAGAGGGTTGTTAATTGGTACTTGGTAACGCTCTCTAGTAGCGACATCCGAACATTAATTATTCCTCTGCATAAACCGTTGAAGCATGGATAATCGTTACGGATGTATCGATGCAAGTGCGTCCTGCAGAAGCTCAATAGGGACCATTTCACACGAGAATTGTTTCTATTGATTTATCTACTAGAAATATACTTTATTGAACTTCTGTCCTTTGTTGATCAGAATTATTTCCGAAGCATGGTGATTCATCAAGGATCGCAAAAAGAAGAACAGATATTGTTCATCCTCCACACACGAAGAAGATTTTATCAATTAAAAAGAACCATTTATTTATATAGATTTGTATGCATAATTCTTCCAGATGAATTAAATAAACTCTCACGTCAATGTCAGTTTGTTTCTCCTCAGCAAAAGTGTAGGATGTTTCACTTTTTCAATTATTTGCTTCTCGAACATGCATAAAAGAGTTTAGAAAGGAGATCAACATCTGAATTCCAGAAGTTATTCTTAGGTTTGCTTAAACTCGGATCAACTTGTTCCCAGATAAAATTTTCCTAAAATCACATTCGAATTTTTATTCTAGTAAACTTCTAAATGTAAGGTGTAACCTTTGTTCCTCTTTTACTGTGAATTATGCATTTTTCTTCCATTCAAAGAAGATTTCCTGAAGTGTCTGCAGACTCGCGGTGCTTTATACCAATGTACAAGATCCGACATTTTTTGCATTCTCTCTGATGAACTGAGAACACGTTGGCTCGAAGAGAATGAAACCTGAATAAATGAATAGGAGTTTAGATCTCTTGTTTCCATTCCAGACGCTTTGCAATGCAGCAATATTTTCTTTTGTGCATGTTCCTTGAAATTTTCTGACAATAAATTCTCATCATTCTTCAAATTATTTTTTCTCATCCAAAGTATGGAATACTTTTGGCTCAAAAATAAATAATCGCCCTAACCCTTAATTGTGTGAAAAACTGATAGGCCTTGATTAATTGATTAAGTGTGACATTTTATTCTTCAATAAGTGTAGGTACAGATTGAAGGAGTAGCAATATATAAGATAATTAATAATATAATTCTTTCCTGACCCCAAATGTTTCTTACGGGAATAGGACCCAATTCAAATATGAGCGATCTATCACGTGACCAATTACATGGTCTATTGGCAAAGAAAATGATCACCTCAGGTCAGTGGCGCTGCGGCGGCATCGAAACAAATATGACTCAATATGACTGCTCGGGGGGACTGAGCCAGCCCTAGCAGACTCTAAAAAAGATGGCCGGACTTTATTGCTTATAGTTTCTATCTCACAGTTTATGCCGCATGGTGGCGCTTTCCGAGTGTGGCCTTGCATTCCATGTGATCTAATGGGAGACATACTTAAAAAATAGAATATTCAAACATTTAGGAAGGTTAAAGATGATTCACCTTGGAAAATCATTACATTTAATACTTTTTATCATTTCTATTGGATTAATTATATGTAAAAAATACTAGAAAGGAAGAAATATATTGCAAAATAATCACATTTTTGTAATATAGGGATTTAAAAAATCGCGCTTTTTCAATGAATACCACGTATAATGAATATGGATGGTGTTATTAGATTTATTAAAAATGTGTTTTGTATTCGAAAAATAAATCAATCAAGTGTGAAAAATACATTTGTGTAAGTAAAAGATGAGCAGTAATATATACTCATGCAAAAGTACTATGTTTGAAAATAAGAAATAAATAATATATACAAATAAATAATTCAATAATTTCAGTTGTGACGATTTACGAATTGAAAAGGGAAGATCAGGATGATCAGGAAGAGACATATTCACGCCTGGTGAAGGCAGCAAATCATCAAGAGCATTATCTGAAAGTTTTCTTCTTTTTTTATTCTTAATAGTCGGTTCTTGTCGCCTCTTTTTAGGTGATTTTCGCTTCGTCACTTTTTTGGGCACGTATGCTGGACAGTTTGGAAACTGCATTGGTAACGTGTCTTTTTTCAACCGCGGTAATAAATAGTTTTCCTGCAATACAAAGAAATTGAGAAATATTATATTAACAACATTCTGTGTTTCAAATTTCTTGTTTCCAATCGGAAGTAAATCATTATGTAGCTTGGTTATGTTAAATTTTCTCAGATTTTACCGTTGAAAATTCACAAATTTTTTAAGATGAAAATATTTTGCTTAATTGTAAGAAATCTTGATGAGACTTTTAGTATTTGTTCTCCTAGGTGTTGAAAAAAAAATTCCTATAAGGATTTCTGAAGAATGCAAAACGCTTTGAAGATAGCTGGTAATTTTTACATTTTTTCAAACTCTCAAAACTCTAGTGATTTTAATGCTACCAACGTGTATTTGTTTTCTTGAAATTATTCATTATAAGATGCAGTTTTGAAAATGAAAACAAAAATTCTAGAAACTTTGTGAGATCTTCAAAAACAAAAATAACAAACTGAATTTATGAGGAAAACCCTCATTCTTTTTAATTTTTCCATGAATAGCTCACAATGTCCTGTGCTAACCCTCTAAATTTCAGAATGGCATCTCTGTTAGTTTGCGAGAACTTATCAAGAACGTAGGCCGTGATATGGCGACCTCACTGCGAAGATAATAAGCAACAAGTTAATGTAAGATACTTATATTTTTCCCTATTGATTCAAACTAATATAATTCTACACGTAGAAGTACTCATCTGCTAAGAGATGGAAAAAAGGAAACAGCCGGCAGAAAACAGAATAGCTTTTATAGGTTAGAATTTGATCATCCAAATTAAAGAAATAACAACTTGAAGTTATATCTCCTAATAATTTTTAAAAAAAATTTTCACAATGAGTGCTTCATAAATATACATTTTTAGTTATATGTTTTTTATACTTACCGATGCTATTACATCTCCAGCAGGATCTTTAACTTCCTTCTTCCAAAGAATTTCTTCTTCCAGAAGATGTTTTTGACAAACAAAATGTCCCTCTTTAACCCCAAAATTCTATCTTTTTATCACTTTTTGATATTCTGTGACTAAATTCTTTGGAACTTCAAAAAAATGGATTTTCTCGCCGTTGGAAAGAGTTGAGTCATAACCCGAAAAATAGTTTGGAGCGATACACTTCACTATTTTATTTTCACGGATCCAACAAATCAGTTTGGTTTACTGTTTGAAAACACCACGCAACTGTTTATTCAAGCTGTCAGAGCAGGACGAGCAGGACCACATGCGAAAAGCGCCACCATGCGGCAAAAATTATAAGATAGAAACTCTAAGCAATAAGGTCCCAAAGCTTCTCGGCTGAAAACGAGAGACTCGGATAGGGCTGGACCGAGCTTACAAGAAGGCTTATTGCATATTATCTAGAAATAAGATTGAGGGCGAAGGAGTCCTGAGTTCGGGTTTTGTGATCATTTTTGGAGCAACTTCAAATCTAATATGGGCATGGACTTGCAGTTTTCTCTTTTTTCACGAACAAGTAGCTTGTCATCAGACTTTTTATCCTCAAGATTCAGTCTTCTTAGCCATTCTGAGCGTTTATCTACTGATACTATTTGTCCAGCATCGTTGGGCACTTTCTGGAAACTTAAGTTAAATCTATTACTGTTTTTTTTGGAGTTGCAATTTGCAACACAGCAGCAGCCACTGGTATTATTTACTTTTCTATGTTTTGTAGAAAATTCCATTTCCGTACACTTATATTCACACTTTAAAAATTGCAAGAAACTTAAAATATGTTCAAAAATATGTTAAAAGTTATATATTTATTCAAAAAAATATATATATAATTGAGTTGATCAGTGCGCAGAGCACATGTAAACTATGCTATAGGTACTCATACATATCCCTGTGGTCAGCCATTTTGAATAGTATTCTTGGTGGACACCAGGTCTCGCATCTCAAGTTTAAAAGTTTAAAGTTGATAACTTCAAAAATGTGAATATTGTGTTTTCATTTCAGGAAATGATGTTTTAATGTTGAATGTAACTGAGGATAAAGCTACAGAGCCCTTGCTGAAGTATAATTGATAAAATTGCCTTATTTTAAACAGAATAAATCTTGCTTGGGCCAGACATACGTGCTCCAATATATTTTAAACCATTAACCAAAATTTCAGAACATGATTCACATTTTTCAAATCTCTTAGCCACTCAATGCAATGCCATTCTCCTAAAATTTCTTTTCCGAGCATTTGGTATCATGAAAATACAATTAAACTCTTGTTAAAAATTTCAATTTTGACTCCGAGCACCTTTTGAAATGGAATCTTAGATAAACGCAGTGAACTGTAATAGACTCAAGGGACCAATCCAAACTGCAGTTTTGGTATTCTTCCAAATCATGGCAGACTAGAACTTCAACAAGATTCAAACTTTATAAATGCGAAGAAACTTAACTTTAGAATGAGTCCAAAAAAGAAAACTTCCTTGTTTGAGAACAGTAACTTTAAAGTTCATTGCATTTTTCCGATGAAATCTATTATACTCTTTCTTGAATAAGTGGATGAATTTTTACGTAAAATTTGAGGTTCGAAGAGTTACAAGAGTAAAGATCTGAATACTAAATCAATATTATTACACGATTAAAATGGAAATCGGAAAAGAGAATAATTTTTTACTAATATTGAAAAATTGTCATGTTGCATAAACTAGAATCTTTAGAACAAATGATCGGGATACAGAAATGATTCTTCCATCGATGAATCCTTTTGATAGAAAATATGATCTGCTGCATTATTGAAATAATTAGTGATCTAAAAAATCATAAATATCATATTTAACTAATCTCTGTTCTGATTCAATTTTGAATTGCTTGTATTATGAACCGAATTTATGCTAATATTCAATTTTCTGAAAGATAATTTTAGTAATTTTCAATTATCCCTATTTTATCGCGTAACACGATAAATTTAATCAGATCTCATATTTTCTTATTCTGGTATTTGGAAGGAATCTTGAGGAGTATATAGGACGATAATCAATTAAGTTAGAACAGTTACTTATAAGCTATAAACTGCTTTGATAATAACTTAATTTAACTTACTCCTTTTGTAGCTTCGGAAACCATCGTGCAAGAGTTTGTAACAACAAACGACACTTTGAGTAATCAATTGCGACACTTCCTACTCAAGTCGTTACTGAAAGCTCTAATATAATAACAAATTTCTATTTACTGATCCGCTATCTTCAAATGGACACTTTTTGTTCGAAGGCAATTTCAAGCTCATTGATTTATCCTGAATCTATCTATACAAAAATGAATGATTGTCTGTATGTCCTTTATAGAATCGTTAACTATGCATTTGATCATGTAATGATCTTTAGCAAAGTTGTTGTTGTGCATGAGCCCACGAAGGCTTCTGAGTTGGTACGTCCAATTTTCGAAAGATGGTGCCACTGTCATTCGTATTATTCCCCGCGGCGGCAAATCTGCCGCCACAGGGCGCAACTATTTGATAATAAAACTCTGAAATTCGTAAGGTTTTCTTCCAAAGTTGAATACAGATCTTCAAAATATTGGAAGTTTGAATTGATAAAGAAACCAAACTCAGATGCAGAAAAATTAAAACTCACAATGACCAGAAATGAGTTCAATTTTCGTAATATTTCTCAACTCAGGTTTTATATTTAGCTTATCCGCATCCAAGAATAAATGTTTAAAAATAAAATTTCGTTGAAGAAATTTGAAATTGCTTCCAAATTTACGACTTCACTCTAGATTTCTCGCTATCTGGAAAGCTTTTTATCCGTTATTTCCTCTTTAAGTGCCTGTCCATATCTCAAAAGCAATACGATTTCTTCAGGGCGTTGTATCAGACCATCTATCTCTTTCGAAGGGGTGACTGATAAAATCTATACAGAAACTGACATAACTTACAGTAGAGATGAATTGGGCGTCGGGTTTGAGCGCCTTTTGGGTGCACGGCTTGCGACAAGCTAAGTGAAAGTTACACAAAAAAGCACCAATTTGGGATCGGACATGACCAGTTATCGAAATTACAAATAGCCAGCGAGGTGCAATGGACTCGTGAGTGTTATCTCGAAAGGGATTGAAGTGAAAAGCTTGGAAAGTCTTTGGAAATATCTAGTCCATTCAGTTATTTGATGTGTGAATGAGGTTAGGGTCACAAGAGTTGACCGTGGCCGAGGCGCGGCGCCACCTTTGTACGTGGGCTAGGTTTTAAATAATGCGTGCCAAAATGTTAAAAATAGTTTATTTTCCGAAATAAAGAACATTCTCTCGCACTTTCGTGTGCAAGAAAAATATCTCTATGGCCTTTGGAATTTCTCAAACTAATAAGTAAGATTAAAAGTATTTAAATTAATTTGGTTTAGACGTTAATACTTAGTTATTGTGTATCTATTCCCCGAAAACCAAATGCTAATTATTCGAGAAATGGATAAATAAGTATGAATTTGCCAGTTCAATTTCTGTTTTTTAATTCAATTCATTTGAATTTTTTATTTCTTTGGGGTTGAGGAAAAAATAAAAAATCCGAAGTGGGCGAAGTTAATGTCATGGAACGTAGAAGAGGAAGGAAATAAAGGATATAAGAATACTACGTGTAGAATCTGTGTGTAAGCAGAAGAAAACTTGACGCACATATGGGTTTCTCAAGGGCTAGATATAAAAATGGATAAAAGATGAATTGATGGTGTTGATAGATGGAAGGACGGGAAGGAAGATTCTGTCCTCTGCCGATTTGCTAGAGAGTAAAAGAAAAGCAAGAGAAATGTCCGAGAGAGGTCAGAGAGGGGGGGGGGGGGGGTGAGAACGATTCGGGAAGTTGGACAATTTGTGATATGTAGAAACCAAGATATAAATGTATAAGGGAATGAATCCAAACTCCAATGTACTTAATAATATAGGATTGAATTGTTAATTTTCACCTTTTGTTTGTGTCGTAGGCATAGTTCAATTTTGTAAACGAGCATACAGAGTTTTAAGTTTTTGAGGAAGGACGATATGTATGAGAAAAGAATAGACCCTCAATTTCAATGTATTCATCTAGAATTCAACTGTTTCGCGATTTGTTTATACTCTCTCCCTTTTACGGGTTTGAGAGTCTTTACATGACACACCTCCTCTCTTTTACAAAA
>WSXT02116061.1:0-17930 GCA_011762715.2 Neuroterus valhalla | reverse complement strand
ATTCATAATCTTCCATTACTTCTTCTTGTTGATCTCCTTCTCCTTCTTCTTCTTCTTCTGCTTCTTCTTCTTCTTCTCCTTCTCTTGCTTGATCTTCTTCATCCTGGCTGTGAGTTAATTGCATCAATATCGATGAATACATGTCTGTTCATCAGTATCGAATGAATCCTCTGCTGTTGGTAATTCAACATTAGAATACGACCGTCCTTGACAATTAGTGCATATCAGAGAACAAAACAGTGCAATTTTTTTGCAACAACATATAGCACTGCATACGTTTTTACAGTTGCGGAAAATTTTGTTCAGCAGTTTTCCGACGCAGGTAGAAGCAAAGTTTGAATTGATTCTAATGTATTATGGAACAACTTTCAACCCCAATCTTTTGGGTCTAGCTGATAACTAAGCCACGCTCGAATTTGGTAATATACCCGAAAATATGTTGATGAGCAGAAACTGAGGTTGGAGGAAGACAAGATAATTGCACTTGCTTTCCATTCCGAGTGTTGTACAGAGCTCCTAAAAAACGAGCTGCTTAGATAAGTATCGATATGCATGTTTTTTCAAAAGAATTCGGAATAAAAAACAAGAACAATTAGCTTGTCTTCCTCTAACCTCAAGGTTAGAGGTACTTGTACCAAAAGTTAAGCAACATGTTCGGACCTAGAGCTTTCCAATTGCTCGATCTCTCTGAAACCGCTGAATCGTCTGTGATGATACTCACTTGCCATTTCGCCATCACGATTGCCACAGCCACACAATATACAAGAATCGCACCTGCAACACCGATAATTCTCTATTCAAGTACAAACGCAGGACCTTGTTGTTGAGGTGCACTATCAGTGCATGCAGATCATTTGAGATGAACATTTTCGGCAAAGAAGGCCATCTCGTTGGTTCTTCATGCCTGAACTCTGATGAAGCTTGGCCAAAATTGTTTTCGAGGTGCTGCAGTTTTTCAGGGATTTCGTTATGCAAATGAAGGTGAACGTCGATGTCCTGATGTAGTTGTAGTGGACCCAGGCGTTGGTCTTCATGATCTCTAGCACCTATACCTACAGCTCTGATTGCCGTTTTGATGGTAGCTATGCCGAACATTAGGAGAAATCTGTTAACAGATATTGAGCATTTCTTTACCGCAAAGAAGAGGCGCATCATATCTCTCTTTATAGGGTAAGTCTGTTTCAATCGGCATCCTGGACGCTGAATCTCCACTACAGCCTCTGGTTGGATCGGGCTGCCTGCTCCTGGAGAATGTGGTGGTACTGGAGCACTTAGACCTTTTGGAGGAATATCAACAACGTGATGGCGTTGTTTTGCTTCATTAGTCTTGGCTTAGTTTTGCACAGCTTCATCTAACTGATGATTATTGTTGACGTTTTCTCCCGCCGCTTCCACCTCTCGCCTAATCTCTATTGCTCGGTCTAGAGTTGAAAGATCTCTTTAGAACCAATCTGAGTCTTGCAGCGAAAGAAGTCATCAGACTTTTCTCAGCTATCGTATGCTCTGTGCCCTTGGACTCCAGAATACTCAGATATTATATGACTCTCCCTCAACAATAGCCTCTATACGGTTCTCATTCTCGTCCCCCGATCCTTCGGTTTCTCTTTCTACTCGATCGAAATGCGCTGTTCTGCATATATTTATTCCAAAGCCTATGTGGATGTCGATTGAGAACTGTCTACTGACATTCATCTCTAGCTACAGTTTTTGGTTTAAACTAGCGTACAACTTAAAGGCATCCATGTACGGAAGATGAGTCAGTACATGACCATCTTCATCATCATGTATTCCTAATCCAGGAGACATGCTATACTTGATGCTTGTTTCTCAATGCGTCATCGCACGACCTAGAAGGTCAATGATGCATGGGCAGATCTTGTAAATTTTCAAAACCTCAACCAGACAGTCATGCGGTACAGAAGAGAATACTTGCTTGTAGTCGATGCAAGCCAAGTGCAAGTTTCTCTTATCTTTTTTAGCTTGCGTCTTGGCCACAGCGTCAATGGTGACTAGATCTTTGCTGCCCCATGAGTTTTTTAGGCAACATATACGTGGTTCCTCCAAGCATAAAGTTCGGCATTAGATAAGGATGTTTAATGATCTTCTGGAATCTCTCCGCAAAAGCAGTGTGCATACTTGTAAGGCACTTGTATCAGAAGTCTTGCACCATGTCTGGACCAAGAGCTTTCAATTACTGGACCTTTCCAAAACCGCTGCAACTTCCGAGTCTGTGATGATAGTAGGCTCCATTACAGTCAACTCCCTTGCCCTTTCCTTCTCAAATTGAAACCACGCAGCGTCTAAATGGCTTCTGTAAATCTTTCTCCAAACACTAGGTCAGTAGTCAGCCATGTTTTCCGAATGAGGAACTTCAGCGTTCAGCTGCATATTCTGCTCCTCATTTAGTTCACGGTACAACCTCCTTCCATCTTCCTTGAAGGCTTGATTTTGCTGCCTTCTTGCACTACTCTTGTTGTATCGGCGCAGTCTGATAACTAGAAAAACAAGTCTCTGCCGATGAAAATCTATTATCTCATCTAATATTGCAGGTGATTTCCCATTTAGATTCTTGTTTCCGCTTTGTGTCAAAGACTGCATCTGTAGGCCTAGTCTTACCAACTAATGTTCTTACAACAGCCACAGCCGCACGATATACAAGAGTTCGCGCCTGTTACACTGATAGTTCTACATTCGAGTGCAAAGGCGAAACCTTGTTGTTGAGGTATCCTATCAATGCACGCAGATTATTAGTGATCAGCATTTTCGGCAAAGAATGTCTTCTCTTTGGTTCTACATTCCTGACTTTCAATTAGGCTTGACCGGAATTCTTTTCGAGGTGCTGCTGTTTGTCAGGGATTTCGCTGTTCAAATTGACGTTAACGCTGATGTCCGGATGTAGTTCTAGCGGACACGGCCCTAGATCTTCAGTATCCCAAGAACGTTTGGCTTCTGTTCTGCCTTCATTCTGATAGTGACTTTTCCAACCTCTGAGAGCAACCTGTTAACAAATATTGAGCATTTTTTGTATGCTAGATTTTGTTCCTCTCTCCTTGTGCAAAGATGCTGATCCTCAAGTCTCAGCTTGGTCTTGCGCAGCTTCACCCAACTGATGATTATTTTTTACTTTTCCTTTTAACGCTTCCACCTCTCGCCTTATCTCTATTGCTCGATCTTATAAGAATAGAAGATTATGATTGGGAAAATGTAATTGAGACGTAACCTTCGTATTGCTCAAATAAATCCAAAGCAAATATGATTTTCAGCAGAAATAGCAGCAAGTAAAGCGAACAATCTGATGAGTAATCGAAAGTTCTGAAGAGCTAGTCTAGATTTCAGTCCTACATCGTTGTGCCTTTCCAAAAAATATGGAGGGCGTCATTATGTTCTTCATCTGCTTGGTTGTTCTTGACTTCACAAGTAAGTGTAATGTAAACCACTGATGGATAGTGTCAAATTACAATAAGTGTGACCCGCAAGGCCCGCGAAACTATAAGTTTGAGAGAGCCAGTGACGTGCGTATGTCGGATTTAAGAAATAAAGTATACCAAATTATTATTTAGTATGTGTCCTACAAATACATTCCATGTTTGCGCCATGAAGGAGTTTCAATGTTCGCAAGAACAAAATACACTTTGAAAATCATAAGAAAATTCTTCTTCTTATACACTCTCGAATAAGCGACGTGTCGTGGCCCTATGAAGACAGAAATAATGACTGATTCCATAACGGTAGACCGTAGAAGGAATAGGCAATTAGTCAAATAAAAATAAAACATGTGAGCAGAAGAATCAGAAATGGAGAGAAAGAGGTTAATGGTAGGGCAGTCTTATGATAAAAGGAAAAAAGAATCAGTTTGCACAGTACTGTGAAATTTAACCCGTCGCGTCGGCGCCCATGGGTGACATATGGCACCGCTGCGAACGCATGCGCATATTTTTTGTTTCGTTCGTAGTTTTGAATTTTTAATTCGTCTCACTTCTCCATTTTTCTATTTTATTTTTGCACGCTTTGTATCAATACCTAAGCAATCATTAAACTTGAGTTTCCCGAAAATCTGAGACGAAGAAAAACCTGGAGTTCAAAGGACCCCGCAGCAAATGTACATGGCATTGCTTTCGCTCGATTTTGATGAAAGTTCGTAAAATTATAGTTCTCAATGTCTCGATCAAAAGTGTTATGGGGCACAAAGTCCAAAAATTGACAGTTTTTGAGTTGTAGAGGGTTAAATATCCAACCCTCTTAAGAAACATTAGCAAATATCTTGAGAACTGCAGCTCTGAGAAAAAAATTTTCTCTATGAAAGTTGTTGAGCTTTAAAGGAAGTATGCAAAGAAAGTCATACCCTTGAGACACAGGTCATTTTTCAAGGTCATTCAATGTGAACTTGTCATCAATTGTTAATATTCAGCCAATAAAGACAACATATGAAGAGGAAATCAATGAAGAGTGCATAAAGGTAAGGAATGAAAATTACTTAGTCAACAATCAGCCAATGGAGGCAAGAAATAAGCGAAACAATGTGCTCAAATCGGAAACTGAAGCCAGTGACTAACACACGCGCGCTGTGTGTGAGCGTATGCGTATTCGTCGAGCCGTGTCTGACCGTGTCACTCACAGGCGGCGTGCGTGTTTTAGTCACTGGCTTCTGTTTCTGATCTGAGCACACTGGAGCGACATTCACCACGTGAAAATCACCACGTGACAATCACTTAGTGACATTCACGTGACATTCATTTCTGTTTACATATTCCTGTTACAGCAGGCCAGTGTCCAACACTTGTTTTTTTCTGTTCTTTTGTATCTTTCAATGGGCGATTGTCTTCTGAGTACATATTCACAATACTACGGGTCAGTTTGTTAGATGTGATTTTGTTATTCTGTTTTATTTCCTCTTTTAATCATGCTACTCCATGTATGATTAAAAGTTAGAACCCCTACATTGTACAGTCAGTCAAATTCTTTTTTCTATAGTGTAACTAGAGTGTGCATACTGAAGCAGTTCCTAATTGAGTACTTGCCTTCTATAATTGTAAATTTCTAATCACAATGGCATTCAGAAATCTATTACGTTGTTACGTTTGTGATGGACAATTTGCTCCTCGTCTTATGACTCGACTCGACGGAGATGGGAACCCTGGCAAAAGGGAAATCGCTGTTAACAGACAAGATGGATTACGAGGACCGCCATCACAAGTTACACATCTGACAAAGATATGCACTAATTGCAATCAATCGATTTGTAACGGAATCGCTGGTATGGAGGAGGATCCTGCATGTTTAAGACTGAATATCTTAACGCAGACTTTTACAGGGCTTACATTTCATTACCAGGCCATACGTAATTAGAGGCCCACTGCTGCAAGCATTTTTGCAAGGACTTCGTAACGTAGCTTTAAGCCAGACTAGACTTCTTGACGAAAATAGCTTGTCTGACACCGAATTTGAATGTCTTTGTCCTGTAACCAAAGAACAGTTCCGGGAATTGTTCACTTTTTTGATAGAGTACCCCGTGAAGGTGTTTACAAGTATATGGAAAAGAGAGATTTGCTGATGTTTTTATGTAAACTGCGTCAAGGTCTATCGGCTGCTTTTCTCAAGGTCATGTTCCAATATTCAAGTAGAGAGTCAGTTAGTGGAATCATCGTCACGGTCAGACAATCATTGATACAACGTTTCGTACCCAATAACATCGGACTTGACCCAATCGTGGGAGAAGATTATATTGCCGGGTATGTTACTGATTTCGCAAATCAATTATATAATCCGGAACCACAAAATCCTCGAGTCATTGCATGCATTGATGGCTCTTACTCTTACACTTTTGATACCATAACACTTTTGATAAAGACATTGAGAACTACAATTTTACAAAGTTTCATGTACGTTTGCTGCGGGATCCTTTATTGAGTTTTTATGCCAATGCGAATCGATAGAAATTATTGATTTTGCAAACCTCATTTTTCATTTCTCGAAACATTTTTCTGATACTGGCAGTTACTCGAAATGCATAGAGGTAGCCATTAAAATTTTAAGAACATAGGATAAATTGATTTATTGAACAATTTGAATCAACGAATGTGCATTGCGAGCATTTAAAAGCGAAAAAAAGATTATTTTTCCTCACATTCTTGTTGGGTTTTTATAACTAAATATATTTTTGGGTGAAATTTCTCCATTCATCAAGCTTTCTCAATAATTCATTATTATTTCAAAAATCTAGATTGTAGGCATGTATAGTAACGAGAGTAGAGATTCTATCGGAATATACCATAAAGAATATAATTTCGACAAGAGCAGATAAAAAGACGGTTTTTCTGGCTTTGAATGTCTACAATTCAAATTAATCTGCATACTTTGTCAATAGAATAAACGATAAGGAATGAATAGTAGATTTTTTTGACAAGACACCATCATAAATATAATGACAACATTATCGGAATAAGAAATTATTTCCGGCCTTCTGAAAACGCCTGAAAATATAATTTGTTCCTGTAATTTTCCTATAGAATGAATAAATATTGATGCATAGCAAAACTTTTCAAAAAATCGTAATTTGTTACATAATCCCAACAAGACTTGAATAAGAGCATATTCAGCTTGAGCAGAAAGTGTCTGCGATTCATCACAACGTTAGAGGAATCAGTTTCATTTCAGAAATATACAATAAGAACAAATAATCCTTGATATCAAATGGTTTTCACAGTTTTTCTATAACCAATATTATTATGTGTAAACGATCTCCCTATGTGTCTCATTTGTTCGTGCATGCGGATCTTCTAAGATAGACATCTCATCATCTATGTTTGTTGTTGGTGGTAAATCTTCATTTATCTCAATTTCGTTCTTAAATTATCAGGTGCAATGAGAGGACTTGAACCAGAACATGGAGGAACTCGGCCAGAACTCCTACCTGTGACTTTTACTCGACAGGACCGTGCCTTTTTCTTCTTAGAAACCAAACAAGGCGATGTTTATTATGGAAAACTGATGAAATATCGCAATAGAATTCCATTCTGGGTTACATACCCAGCCGTTCAACCGAGCAATCAGGATCAGCGTGTTTTTGTAAAAACGTCGAATGGCAATACGTTCATATCAGTTCTGGGGCATTCAGAAGAACGGAGGGATTTAAATCAAATATTCCCTGAAGAACATCGTTGTTTCATAATATACGACCAACAACGTATTCTAGTTTCCAATCTTTGGCCTGCTGGAGAACGACAAATTGAAAGTACCATGAGCGTTATGGTTCGGATGCCAGATGAACAGGACCATCGTTATGAGGGAGGATTCGAGCATTTCAGCGGTCCCCGCCCTGATTTTCTTGAGTAGACATTGATGTTTTTCACTTCATTATAAGCAACCATCAAATATGTGTTCCTATCAGCTTGATGTCACAAAAGACCCTCATATCTGTATTAAGAAAAATATTAACATGAAAATTGAATATGTAACATTCTTTAATAAAAACATCACTGTCTGGAAATAATTCTTATTCTATTCATTCTGAATTATTCTTGAATCTCTATTTATTATGATTAAGGTTCATAACCTTAATAGCTGACTCCTTTTTGGGTCCAGTGCAGGTTGTTGAATAGTGACCATTGTTCTAGCAGCAACAGCACCTCGTGACCTCTTTCTTCCGGCTCATTCTACGTTCAGCTAAACGATTGCGTCTAGGATCCCTTAGGACTATCTTGGTTGAGTTGATCCTTACTTTTAAAGTAATTCGTTTACCAAAGCCATTTGACACTGCATCCTTCGCATCCTTTCTGCTGGTCGTCAATTCAATGTCGCGAATCTCGGCTTTAACGTTAAAAACGAGCTCACGCATGCTCCCCTGTTGTCTACGGCCTCACGATAAGAAGTAGGTTTCGCACTTCCTCCCGTCTTACTCCGGACTTCTATAAGAATTTTCTGGAACCTCATCTTCTGTGAAGCTTGGATTTTCACATCAAGGCTGTCCGGCTTCACCATGCTCTTGATGTATCTGAGAACATGAGTATAACTCGAATTCTCGGCCAAATTAATTGAACCTACTCGCAGGTCTAGGAGTCTGCACCAAAGTCTCTGATTTCTCTGGTGCTGGTCTTGCTGCTCTCGCCTCTGGGGACTCGCTGTTGGCTCTTATGTCTTTTCCTCCTGAGTGATAGCCAGATTTTTCCAGTCGTTTCGTGTCATTTGTGTTTCAGTATCCTAAAATAGTAAGCTAAAGAATGGTTAGGCTGCTGATGCAAAGAGTTGAATCGCTGTAACGCTCAAGAGCGATTATGAGAGTGGCGCAATCATGCATTCTTTCATGAATTCTTTCAATGTCAAGATACACATGAGTAAGCAGCTGAAAGATATCGATCTTCATGTTTGTTAACCATTTTTGCGCAAAGAAAAAAGGAACATTTTTCTGAAGAACCCAATTTCAATATTACCCTGAAAAATTCTGTTTAGAATCGTGACGTGGGAGAGAGGAGTTAACGTTGATGTAGATAAGGGCATTACACAGAAAAATGAGTCTTACTGCGGAAAATGTGCTTCTTCGACTTGGAGTCTCAACTGATCTGTTGGAATAACTTTTTTATTGGTTATCGATTCTGAAATGTTCAGAAAATTGAACTGATTCTTGAAAAATTATTTTCCCGTTAAAAATTTATATTTTTGTGTATAAAATGAGAATGTTTTGCAAGAAATTTTGATTTTTCGCCCTATAAGTTATCTATTTTGCTCAAAACTCGTCTTGAGGATAAAGAAATCCTATTATTTTCGGGTAGCGTACAACTACTTCATTGAAAATTGAATTTGTTGTAGCAAATTCTCCTTTCTCATTCAAAAATCCGCGTTTTCGAGATGAATATACGTCTTTTCAGATAAAAATTCAACAATCTGCTTAGAATAACTCTCTATTATTAACAAGCCTATTGTAACAGGTTGAGGACTCAGAATTTTTGTAGTAAATTTGGCCATTAGTTTTGGGAAAAATATATATAGTTCTTTTCAGGAGTTTTTTCGTCTTAGTTGGAAATGTAACTGCTAAGTCGAACCTTGATTGATTCTGTTAAATGACCTTAATCTGTTTTGTTTTAAATCTGAAACATCATCTATTACATAATTCGTAAATTATTCATAATTCTTGCCTGCACATTTGTTCTTTTTTTTTAAAGAAATCTTGTATTTGTGGGTATTATTGAAGATAATTCTTCTTGTGGAGTTGAAAATGAACCTCTTGGTTGAAAACTTCATTTAAAACGATATAAAATTTTCATTTTTTGGTTTGAAATAAAGTTTTTTGTTGAAAATGAAACTTTAATCCATGGGATTTGACGATTTCGTTGGAAAAATCTACTACTTGGTTGAAAATTCAACTCTTTGGTCTAAATTTGTATTATTTTCTGGGAAATTTGAGAATTTTGTTCTAGAATACATCATTTTCCATCAATAGTTTGAATGTTTTGTTGAATACAAGCATCGAGAGAAAATTTAGATCATTTCTAACTTTTCTGACGTATCGGACACTTGATCTAGTTCGTGGGCTCTTTTTATATATACCTTTTGTGTACAGCGTGAATTGTTTGGAGAAGGCAAATATAAAATATAAAGGCAAAAATGAAAATATAAAGGCAAAAGCAATATTGTTTACCTAATATATTTCAGCATGTGGGCCTATTAAAGCACTTACCATTTTTGTTTTGACGAAACTGAACTCTTCTGAAGTATAACATTTCATAGCAACTTATTGCGTGTATATCTTTTTTAATTTTAGGAATATTATAAAAATAATCAGGACTTTAGTCCGGGTAATCTAGACATTCGAAGGTACATAAATGCTCATCCGGCTGGAAGTAAGCAGGATTGTTCAAAACATAATTAAAACAACATGTCAAAACTTCTCACTGTTCCGGTACAAGGGAAAAAATTGAATCAAGGTAGTGTACTTATCGCGTTTTTTCTAACGAGTTTTCCCCAGGAGGCCTATTCCACAGGTCTGCCGTGATCCTGTTCAATTGAAAACTGTTGCATAATAGGATTTTTTTTCGTTATATAAGGTTTTGTTATTGCATATAAGACATTCGCAAGGATCGGAATTGGTAAAAGTGATGGGAATTGGAAAACAGTAGAACAATCCATTCGTCCAATTCATAATCTTCAATTACTCCTTCTTGTTGATCTCCTTCATCCTGGCTGTAAGTAGATTGCATTAATATCCATGTATCACATGTCAGTTCGTCAGTATCAAATGATTCCTCTGCTGTTGGTGATTCAAAATCAAAACACGACCGTCCTTGACAATGAGTGCATGCCAAAGAACAAAACAGTACAACCTTTCTGCAGCACATTAAGCACTGCATACCTTTTTATATTTGTAAATAATTTTGTTCAGCAGTTCTTCCGGTTAGGTAGAAGCAGAGTTCGAATTGGTTCTTATGTAGTATCGACCAACTTCTAACCCCAATCTTTGGGTCTAGCTGATAACCAAGCCACGTTTGAACTTGGTTATGTATCCGAAAAATATATTGATGAGCAGAAACTCAGGTTGGAGGAAGACAAGCTAATTGCACTTCCTTCAAATTCCGAGTATCCTACGGAGCTCCTAAACGAACTAGCTGCTTAAATAAGCATCGATATGCATGTTTTGTTAAAAGAAATCGGAATGAAAAAAAATAATAAGCTTGTCTTTCTCTAACCTCAGTTTCTGCTCATTAACATTTTTCTAGGATATACTACCAAGTTCAAGCGTGGCTTTGTTATCAGCTAGACACAAAAGATTAGGGTTGGAAATTGTTCGATAATACATTAGAACCGATTCAAACTTTGATCGGAACTCAGTTGTATTTCAAGCGTCTGGTTTTTTAGGCAACATGTACATATACAAGGTACTTGTACCAAAAGTTAAGCACCAGTTTCGGACCTGGAGCTTTCCATTTTATCGATCTTTCCGAACCCGCTGAATCGTCTGTGACGATAGTGGGCTCCATTACAGGGATCTCACTTGTCATTTTCATCTCTAGTTGAAACCGAGCAGCGTCCCAATCGATTTTGTAATTCTTTCCCCAAACACCTTACCAATAATCAGCCATGTCTTCTAACTGAGTAGCTTAGATGTTCAGCTGAAAATTTTGACCTCCTCTTACTTCATAATTTATTCCTTTCTCTGCTGACATCCATATCTAACCCGATTTTCTATGGGAGATCTTATTCCCGCCTTTGGGCATTAACTGCATCTGTCCATCTAGTTCTGCGACCGAACGTTCCGACGACTGCCACAGCCACACAATATACAAGAATCGCACCTGCAACAACGATAATTCTCCATTCAAGAACAAAGGCAGGACCTTGTGTCTGAGGTACACTGTTAGTACATGCAGATCATTTTGGATAAACATTTTCGGCAAAGAAGGCCATCTCGTTGGTTCTACATTCCTGAACTCCGATGGAGCTTGGCCATAATTCTTTTCGAGGTCCTGCAGTTTTCCAGGGATTTCGTTGTTCAAATCTACGCGAACGTCAATGTCCGGATGTAGTTCTAGTGGACCCTGACCTTGTTCTTGATGATCCCTAGCTCCAATGCCCACAGATCTGATACCTATTTTGATGGTAGCTATTTCGAACTTTAGGGGAAATCAGTTAACAGATATTGAGCGTTTCTGCGCCACAAAGAAGAGGCGCAACATATCCCTGTTTATATGGTAAATCCATTTCAATCAACTTCTTGGTCGCTGAATCACCACTACAGCCTCTGTATAGAAAGAGCTGCCTGTCCCTGAAAGATGTAGTGGTACTGGAGCTCTAGAGGTTGTGCAGGAATATCAACTGCCGCTTCCACCTCTCGCCTAATCTCTTTCTCGGTTTAGAGTTGGGAGAACTGTTAAAAACCAATCTGAGTCCTGCAGTGAAAGCAGTCAATCTAGCTCTTCTTAAATATCGTATGCTCTATGCGTTTGGACTCAAGAATACTCAGATATTTATATGACCCACTCTCAACCATAGCCTGTATACGGTTCTCATTCTCGTTCCCCAATTCTTCGGTTTCCAATTCTCCTCGATTGGCATGCGCTGTTCTGCATTGACTTAGTCCAAAGTCGATGCGGATGTCCTTTGAAAACTGTCAACTGACATAATTCACTAGCTACAGTTTTTGGCTTGAAATAGTGTACAACTTAAGTCCACCCATGTACAGAAGATGGGTCAGTATATGACCATCCTCATCATCATGTATTCTTAATCCATGAGACATGCTATTTAGTGTTTGGCTCAATGGATTCATTGCTAAACAGAACCATAATACACTGAAGGTGTCTACTTGAAAAATAACCGTCGTAATGCGAATGGATCTAGTTATCCTTGGCTCTTCATGATCGAAATACTTTATGTTGCTCTTCCAATGCGTCATCGCACGACCTAGGAGGTCAATCATGCATGGCCAGATCTTTTAAATTTGCAAAACCTCAACCAAACAGTCACCCAAGAGCACACTTGCTTTTAGTCGATGTGAGCCATTTGTAAGTTTCCCTGATCTTCTCTAGCTTGCGCCATGGCCACATGATTGATGTTGACTAGATCTTCACTGCCTCACGAGTTTTTAAGGCACATATACGTCGTGCCTTCAAGCATAAGGTTCAGCATTAGATCAGGATGTTCAATGATCTTCTGGAAACTCTTTGCCGAAGCAGTATGCACACTTTTAAGGTACTTGAACCAGGAGTTGTGCACCATGTCTGGACCTGGAGCTTTCCAATTACTGGACCTTTACAAGACCGCTGCAACTTTCGAGTCTGTGATGATGGTAGGCTCCATCACAGGGGTCTCGCCTGCCTTTCCTTCTATACTTGAAACCACGCAGCGTCTAAATTGCTTCTGTTATTCTTTCTCCAAACACTAGATCAGTAGTCGGTCATGTTCTCCAATTGAGGACCTTCAGTGTTCAGCTGCATGTTCTGCTCCTCATTTAGTTCACGGTAGAACCTCCCGTCATCTTCCTTGAAGGCTCGATTTTGCTGCCTTCTTGCACTACTTTTGTTGTATCGATGCAACCTGGTAGTTAGAACACTAAGCCTCTGTCGATAAAAATCTGTTATCTCATCAAATATTGCAGGTGTCATTGTCTCGATGTTCCGAGTGTAGTTGACATTGTTAAAATGGAGTAAGCCACCAAGTAAGTGTAATGTAAACCACTGATGGATATTATCAAATTACAATAAGTGTGACCTCATAAAATAGCCGTGACTCTGAAAAATGAAAGTGCTGCCGGGAATACAGCATAAAAAATTACTCTCAATTCTGCCTACTGCAAAGGAAAAGTCTCATCGCGTAAGGCACGTGAAACTCTAAGTTTAAGAGCGCCAGTGACGTGCGTATGTCGGATTCAAGGAAAAAAATATACCAAATTATGATTCAGTATGTATCCCACGGATGCATTCCGTGTTTGCGCCATTTAGAAGTTTCATTGTTGGCAAGAACAAAATAAAACTTTGAAAATCGTACGAAAATTCTTCTTCTCACACTCTCTCGGAAAGACGATGTGTCGTTGCCCAATGAAGACAGAAATAATGACTAATCCCAGAACGGTAGACCGTAGAAGGAATAGGGAAATGTGCAAATTAAAAGTAAAACTTGTGAGCAGAAGAATAAGAAATGGTGAGAAAGAGGTTAATTGTGGGGCAGTCTTATGATGAAAAGAAAAAAGAAGCAGTTTGCACAGTACCGTGAGACTTAACCCGACGGCGCCCGTGGGTGATATATGGCATCGCTGCAAACGCAGGCACATATTTATTTGTTTTGTTCGTAGTTTAGAATTTTTAATTTATTTGACTTCTCCATTTTTTTTGCACGTTCTGTCTGGTACGAAGAAAAACCTTGGGTTCTAATTTATTAAGTTTTTATGTGAATGCAAATCGCTAGAAAATATTGATCTCGCAAGTCTCATTTTTCATTTGCCGGAACATTTTTCTCATAATGTCAGTTACTCGAAATGCATCGAGGTATTGGAAAAGCAGAATAATTATTGATTTCCAATGTTGATTTTAATGAGCATACATTGTATGAACAAATAACCGCTATTAGAGGTTATTTGTTTTCAACGTATATTTCAAATCTTAAATTTCTTGCTGACATCATTAAGCTGATAAATAGCCATTAAAATTTTGAGAACAAAGGAAAACTTGATTTATTGAACAAAATAAATCAACAAATGAGCATCGCAAGCATCTATAAGCAAAAGAAAAAGATTATTTTCCTCCACGTTCTCGTTGGGTTTTTATAACCAAATATATTTTCCACGAAAATTTCTCCATTCATCAAGCTTTCTCAATAATTCATTATTATTTCAAAAATATAAATTGTAGGCAAATATAGTAACGAGAGAAAAAATAACAATCCTGAAATCGATTTTTTTGCTCTAAGGTACCTTTGTTCGAAGCGTTTCACGTATAATTTCAACAAGAGCAGATAAAGAGACGGGTTTTTCTGGCTTTGAATGTCTACAATTACAATTAATGTAAATACTTTGTCAATAGAAGAAACGATAGGAAATGATTAGCAGATTTTTCTACAAGGCAACATTTTAAATATAATTTCAACACTATCCAAATAATCATTAATTTCCGTCCTCGTGAAAACGCCTGAAATATCATTCGTTAATGTAATTTTCCTATAAAATGAATAAATATTGATGCACAGCAAAACTTTTCCAAAAATCGTAATTGATTATATAATCTCAACAAGACTTTAATAAGAAAATATTCAGCTCTGGCAGTAAGATTCTACGATTCAGAGTTTTACTCTCAATTTGTTCACAAAATTTATTCATGACACCGCGTGTTGAATCTGAACAGCTACGTATCATCTCAGCGTTAGAGAAATCAGTTCCATTTCAGAACACTCAGGAAAAAGTTTGGTTGTTGCAACCAAAATTTGTTTGAATCAAACAAATGAATGCATTGCTATATGGTCAATCAAATGTTTGTTTGCTCTAACCAAATTCTTTTTTTAATAAAGTTTGGTTGATTATACTCAATATTTCGGTTGATACAACAAAAGATTTTGGTGGATTCAACCAAATATTCTAGTCGATCCAATGAAATTTTCAAATTGTTTGAAACAAAAAGTTTTTTTCTCGTAGAGAATTTTTCATTCATCTTTAATGAAAAAGTTAAGCTTTTCCACATCGTGGCTCAAGTTATTTCATCCCGTAACCTATTTGATGAAAGTGAACATATTCAAAGCTCTTGCTAAGAAATGTTTCACTAATATTGAACATTTTTCAATAGAATTTCCTTTTTATCGAACAGGTTTATATGAGAAATAACTTGAGTCGCGGTGTGGATAGATTCAGTAGAGAAAGGTCTTAATATTAGGGTATACATAAAAATAAATAACTTGTACGTTTTTGATGAAAAAATGTTAGAATAATTTATTCTGGAAATTAAGTCTTTTGCAGCTTAAAATAACACTTCATCACTCTCATTCAATTTCAAATCGAATAGAAGGTCAACTAAACAATATATAATAGTGTCGTTTCTACTTATGACAAATCTACTAGGAACACAAATGGAGATCTTGAATCTCCACAGGGATTTTCACCTTAAACTTGGAATCGTCAGTAACGTTAGTGTGGAACTTAACTTTACTAACATATTATCCAGTGCTTTAGTACATCTTCCCAAGGCTCATTGTTGTGCTTAAGCCACTGTACATCAGTATTAATGAAAAACTCGTTCCTAAAGTCTAAAGTATCATAAAGATAATTATGATATATATATTTTTAAACTTATTTGCCATTGTAACCAGTGTGCGAGTTCTTTTATACCATTCCAACCTCAAAATCTCAACTTTGAACTGATTTTCCCGGCTCTTGTGGTATAAAATACTGTTCGAAATCTGTGTGAGAGGTGATTCTTAGCGGATGAAGCATTTTTAATTCGCTTTGCTTGTGCAAAAAATGTCTCATTCGCTTAATAATTACCTCTTACAGATAAATCGAAATCCACTATTCTACGGATTATATTGTACTCATAAATAAATCCTAATATCACGATGCATGAATATACCCTTTCCAAAAATGTTAGATAGATGCTCTATTTTAATTGAATTAAAATTATTCCTAATGAAATTAAATGGAAATGAATCATAGAATCTTTTTCAGTTAGAGGCCGTCCAAACTTTACAACCAATTTTAGAGGGTTGGATGATGTGTACCAAAAACTAATAGTTGTTAACGGCAGAAAGGACGAGGGGTCAGTAGACATGCAAAGCTGTAGGGGCATCCTAAATTAATATGATACAATATGGAAAAACAGCCATTTTTCATCAGGATTTTTCTTTAGTTTGTTGAAAAGTCCATTATTACATTTTTCGTGAGAAACATATCTCGTTTGGATAACAGTTCTACTATTCTGTTACAAATTTAATTATTCTGTTAAAAATTAAAGTATTCTGATAACATGTGAGGTTTTTTGGTAAGAAATAAAGAAAAATGTTTTTTTTTTTTCTAAAAGATTCATCTTTTGTGTTGAGTTCTACTATTTTGTTGAACATTCGTTCTTTCATGATTAAATGAGAATGTTTGCTCATTTAAAATTTAAATATTTTTTTGCGTCAATATCAACTAGCACATGTTCCGTTAGGAATTTATCTTATTTGGTTTGAAATATCCAAAAATTGGTAACGTAGTTTATGGACAGCCTCTTATATGCGCATGGAGACCAATTTTCATTTACTAGTATCATATTTTAAGGAATGCGATTGTCCTGGTGAAAAAGTTATATATAGCTTATAATTGTAGGATAAGATAATTATATTTTTCATTTTTTTTTATGAACTTCTCGTTATCAAACAAATGAAAAAGTGTCAGAGTGTATATAAAGTACATATAACTTTTCCACCTTGAATAGTTCGCAGTGAAATAATAAATTATCCAATTTTACTCCCCTCTCCCTCTTCTGGTTCTTCGTCGTTCTTTTTTGACTTCCTAGTCAAAAGTCCCAGATTTGAAAGTGATGGTAGCCAATCCCGAAATTTATCTACAAGTAGTTTTCCTCTGTCAATCTTTTGATCCGATCCTTCCGCTTTTGGAGATATATAATACGTTTCCTTACTTTCCTTGGGAAAAAGCTCAACAAATTCTGTGAAAAGAATGTAAAAATGATGATTCTTTAGCATTGGCCTATAAGGAAGAGCAAACAAAAATGGAATCGTAATTCATTTTTTTCGCGGTAATGAAATGTTGAAAAATGTCAAACATGTTTCAAACTCTCTTTTACTCTATTACGAGATTTATTATAGTATCAATACCTAATTAATTACACTTTCTGTGTTTGATTTCTATCGAGATATTAAACAGCTACTGGAATTTCCATAAGCTTTTAGATGGAAATTTCCACCAACTTTTTTCTCACCGGACCATCTAGCACTTAGTGCTAGATTTCTGAAAAAGGTGTGCATATTGAAAGCTGAAGATAATTTGACAAGATAGGATATTATTAGCAAAAAATTATAAAACATAAGATCCAACAAGCAAAATATTTGGAGAAAATGTTATTCTTTTTCTTTCTCTAGAAAATTGAGATATTCCTACAATTAATTAGATTCGAATCGAATCAATTGAACTCGTATTGAAGCAATTTCAATATTGATCACAATTCCTAAAATTTGATTCAATATAAATGGAAACTTTACGTCAAATTATTCAACCTCTTCAAGAAATCCAGATTGCTTCTCATCAAGACCAACAGCTTCAGAACCCTGAGCGTTTGCAAATTGAAATTAAATGAGAAAAAGAAGAGAATATTTTTTAGAAATATAGTATGGAGAAGGCCTTTTAGTCATACATTTAGAAATTTGAAATACAGAAAAGTTAGAATTTTGAGGTTATGTCCCGGCGCCAGCAGGGACTTGTGAACCAAATGTTTTACTTACGTTCAAAATGTTCCACATATTGCTGG
>WSXT02116050.1:0-11070 GCA_011762715.2 Neuroterus valhalla | reverse complement strand
TATTATAATTATATACTCCGAAACTATAAGTGATACCTGTGATGACCTGAAGCAAGCGTTACTAAAATTTTTTGGTTTCAAAAACAGTGCCCCGATTTACCGCATGGGGCAATTACAGTAATTACAGTTTCCAAGATCTTAAAGGTTGACAAATTTTGTCTGATATTCGTCTTTCTTCAATTGTTTCAATTATTATTGGCTTAAGGCGTTTTTTTGTCAAAAATGCACGTTTTTCGTAGAATTTGAGTATTTAGTGGCAAATACATGGCTTTGTGCTCTACTTCACTTCTTAACTTTATTCTTACATTAAATTTTAGGGATTCAGAGCGATACAAGGTAATTCAAGTTACAAATTTATTTATTTCCGTTTCCACCTGTAGACATCAATTTTATACATTAAAATTTATTGAATGAGTTCAAAAACTATTCGGTAAAAAAAATTTATGAATACCCCTAAATAATGTTGTATTTTCAAGTATATCTCCATTGTGCAACTCCTTTTAACCCTCATTTAGATGAAAAAGTATGACACTTTATTGCAGAATTATGTACTGATTTGGAGGACTGAATGGAACGATGTATCATTCAAAGAGATTTCCCCTTCAACAATTTCATAAATGGGTAAACTTCTTTATTTCAAAAGGCTGACATGACTTTTTATAAGCAAAATTTGTTATCCCCAAACTCAGTAATGTGAACATAAAATCAAGCAAATAAAGTACGCGAGTTTCAATTAAGGGAGACAAAGTATCTAAAGTTTAACGTCTTTACTGTGGGAGTTTACAGGACACAAAAAAGTTTAATAATAATATAAAAAAATAACATTCAAAATCTCGAGGAATCACTAAATCCTGTTGATTCAAATGGAATATTATTAAATTCTATTGAATTCAATTTGCTCTAATTTTGGCAGAATTTTAATGAAATCCGATGAAATCTCACAGAATCCAAAGCAATTTATATTCATTTTTTTAAATGTCATTGGATTTCATAAAAGTGCACTTTATTCTTTTGAATTTTCTTAAAAATCCATGAATTGCAATGGCATTCAACCTAATGCGACGATTATTCTTCTATAACATGAATCTAGTGATCAGATAAACGTAGATAGCAGAGCGCGAAAAAAATTCCATTTCTTTTCAGGACTTTGATTGTATAATACGTCGGGACCAACGTTGATTCGGAAAGTTTAACAAACAAATTCGATAAATTTCGGGGAACACAACGGTCTTTCGTCTATTACCATTTTTTTCTTTTCTATTAATTTTTTTCTTACAGGTTTCGTATATGAAGGGACAATAATTTATTTATATTATCTAATATAAGGCTTTGACTCAGATATTTTATTTTCTCGGGAGTAAACTTGCAATGCACATCAAATTGTGAATAAAATTATTGATTGATCAACTCATGTATACTGGACTATGGATTGGATCGACAGAAATGGATAATTTGAGGAATACATTATTTCAGAAGACTTAATTGTTTTTTATCTCAAAAATTTGTAATAACCATTTCTAACAACACAAAGAAAGGAAAGTAAATAAAGCACCTATGTTTCACTGGAGATGAAGTAAATATTTGACTTTGATAAATTTATGAAGGCATATGGAGGTCGAATATTTAATTTTTTATAGAACCAGAAATTGACACACGCGACGAATCATATCCTTCATATATTTGCGAAGGTCAGATTCTTATTAAATTATACGAGATTAGATCTCCACTCCATGTATACCCTCCTCGAGTTTTTACATATCTATATTTCCCTCTTCCACAGAAGATCGTCAGATATTTTTCCGAAAATTCCTAGATAACCAAACTCTCATAATAAGCCCCCAAGCAATGCCTGACGTACTCAATCCTGTGATGTTTGAATCCCTCCAACCCCTACCGTCTGCAGCCGTATTTTTTTTATACCGCTCACTTTCGCCTGGAAATTTGGTCAGGGAAGTCGCAAACTGCAGAAAACCAAATCTCCGGAGCGCAGCCGATCAGCGACAGACGAGTTCAGATGTAGACATTCGACAGCATCAAGTGCCTACACCTATCCTTGGCGTCAAATCTCCCGCTCGACAGTAGTTAAACGTAGTGAAAACACAATTTGGCGAAAATCCTAAACGGTTACCCACTTGAGGGCTAACTGTGCCCGTTTATGCATGACATCCGAGATCCCGACGAGTCGAGAATCACCACCCAGCTACTGCCGTCGGTGGTCTGATTCTCTTTCTTTTATAGAATAATTTTGATGACAAAATTGAAAAACGCGTCGAATATCGAATTTTTAGCTTCAAAGAATTATTTCTATTCAAGGATAATCTTTCTTTAAACCTCAGTAGTCACACTGGGTCTAAAAGACCCATACATTTTTTTGACCGGGAATACGGGTCCCTAAAATAGAGAAATCAATTAATTTTCTCTTCATATTCAAAATTAAATTTTTTATTTCGGACTGACATCGTAGTATCAAGAAAGGTTCAAACTATACTCGACTATTTTTGTCATTCCGCTCAATGCATTATCCCATTATTTATAACAATTCAAACTCTTCTGGGTCCAATTGACCCAGTGTGACTACGACGTGATTCTAGCAAAGTGTGACTACTAAGGGTTAAGATCACTTAGCAATAACGTCATACTCATTCGTATCCTTGATCTAGATGTAAAGCGTATGATCAGATCTTGATTCCACAAGTGATTTTTTCACTCCTTCTTTCAAGTGGAAAAGGGTGATCGAGTTTTGGGAAATCACTGTTTTATGACCAATCATTTGTATACGTAAGGTCTTTGCGATCTACATTATTATTAAAAATTGCTTATGTAACTATAAGGACTTGGTCTGGCCCTACCACTTCAGTTAAGAGTTACTCTTCGGGTTCTTCAGAGGGGTATCCCGTGCTGCTAAATTCAATTGTGTTTTGCAGTTGAAGAAGTTTTCCGACGTGTATAACTCTGCTCATTTATGGCCATGAATGGATGCCATCACCTTACAAAAGAATAGAGAGACAAATTTGCCTAATTTTTGAGTGCATTTGAAGGGTTTAGATTATAAAAGAGTACTGGAATCTAGCAGTCTCTAGGTCTTTTCACACTGAACCTTCGTACTAGGCATTTAATCTTATCTGACTTTCCATCTTCCTTTTTTATATCACAAGCACAGCTGCTTATCTTTTAGCTACTTGTCCTGCGTATGCAGATTTTAGATCTTCCATTTTTCAACAGCTTTCGTCTGTCACGGCTAGTGGACTGTACTCCGAAAAAATGTCTTTTTCATGTCTCAAATCTTGCGGCTTAAAACTTTATAATGGAGACTTAGGTTTCGACATGTCATAGCTAGCGCTATAATGTCTTTCAAATACTGAGTTCAAAATTGTCATCAATGATGTTGTGCCCTGTGCTTTCTGTTTATACTTGTCTAACAATGTTTGTTACTGTATGTTTCCCACTCATGGTCATGGTCAATAACCATAGATCAAATTATTTTCTTATATTATTTTTTTATAATTAATCTGCTGGCTTCCGTCGGAGTCGAGTTTGTATTCGATTTGCAGCTGCGGTTTCGCGGTGTTCTGTGTACTTCACAGGTTCCCTCTGGTTTTGAGTTTTCCCTGTATCAACCGGCAGGAGTGGGGAGGCCGGCTTTCGCGGGCTCTCCCACCCAGGACTGGAGCTCTCTTCTTCTCCTCTCCTGCACTTAGTTGCTTCTAGGCCCTTGTGCGGACCAGGGATTACTCGTTTCGTCCTGCGAATAGACAGTGGTCGTCTCTTCACCTGAAACTGCCCCTGCAGGCAGACGGATCAGCATTGACCAGGTTGTACCCTTCCATTCTATTAAAGTGATTTGGTTTTCTTGTGATAAAATGATTTCTCGACTCGATCATCTTCGGTGTTGTGGAAGTGACGAGTCGGATGACGTATTCCCTCCAGTTGCGTCAGGATCGATGGTTCTGGGAGAGCCGTCGTGATCTTAGCTTCCGGAGGCTACATATGTGCCAATTTTCCTGGGCGTTCCCCCGTCCTTCCCTCGCTGACCCACGCCAGTGCGTCATTTTATCAATTATTTTCTTATATTATTAATAATAATATAATAAAGTAATAATAATAAGGTTGCTCCAAAAAAGCATCCAAAGGTGACGCAACTTGCCTTCAACACACTCCGCCGCTGTATGACGACAACATTGTTACCACACTTCTACAGTCCTACAACACTGCTGAGGTCACAGCATGCGGGACGGTGTTCATGCTGAGCTGCGTGATAGTCAGGTAAATCTGACCAATCAACAATCTGGCCAGCAAGGACATCTGCGGAACGCGGGAAACAGTGGAACATCAGCTGTGCCTGTTGAGGATGCTTTGGCTAGTGTAAGCGGATTGTAGCCAACCACCTCAACAGGAATACAGTGGGATAGCATCAACTAGATAACACAAATGATAGAAGAATTGATACGGCTCTATAACTGAAGCGCGAAGTTTATAACTAAACGCGATAAGGGTCGTGGCAAAATATATCCTCTACATCTAGAGGTTGGTTGCTCTAAAGAAGCATCCAGAAGTGACTCACGTTACCTTTAACGCACTTTGCCACTGTGTATTGACAACGCCGCTACAAGACGAACTTTAAACAACACCATACACTCTATCTACTGTGCCTACTCAAATCATCGCATGGAATTTCAAACTTCGAAGTAAAGTTTTCAACATCTTGATTTCATCAGGCACTTGATTTAGTCCGTAGCTGATGATAAAATAAAGGGTTCGAAGACCCGGGACAAATTTTTGACAATATAATTTATAATAAGGCTCAGCAAATAGATTCGCTTACATGTTTGATTTGTCAGTAAGACTTACTGATTATTTTTCAACAGTACTTTTTACTGGGTGGTTGTACGTAAGGTTCTGGAACTAAGTCCCCAAGTCACATTTCAGCGGTTTTCCCACTAAATTGTACAATGTATCTTTTTCCGTATACCCGTTACTCAGATAGGATAAAAATACATATACTGCTTCCTGCTCAACCCTCAAACATAAGCTGTACTATTCTTCCATTCTAAAATTTTATAAAAGTTAACTAAAATAATGTACTTTTGGTTCTTCTTGGCAATAAAGACCAGAAATGGATCACTTTGACCATACCTCACAAAAACACTAATCACTTCTTGAATACGTATGCTGTAAAATGTTAAAAATCTAGAGCAGCGCTTATCCTAATGCATTAAAAACTGAATGGGGCTGTCAATCTAACGCGAAAAAAGCATGAAAAGTTAGCAATATTTTCATGATTTTCCCTTTTCATGATATTCCTAGCTGGTAGCATTAATTATGAAGAACGAATTTTTCTCTGCTCTCGAACACCAAGGCCCACTATTGTTATTAATATTGTTGCGATTGGGCTAAGAAAATTGAGCCTCCTGGCACTGGGGCTATCTATATGTGATTAATTTTACTAGACTCTTGAATCTGATTCTGATCATCTGGTTCGCAAAAATGATTTCTTAAATGCTTGTCTCTGATGTTTACTAGCACATCACAATCACAAAGGATGCGATACGCTATTCCCTCACGGAAGCCCTTACGACACTTACGACAGCGAGGAAAACTGGAAATTTCCATGTTAGACAGTTGTTTTTTCGAGCGTTTAGGGCCCGTGAGCATTTCTACCACTTTCTTCACCTGTTTTCACTCCATGTGAAGGAGCTACTTAGACTTTCCCTGCCTTGTTTTTTTTTAATCAATTTTTAGAGTGTATCATTCCTTAGGCCATACTCGAATAATTTGCGTGCTGCTCAAAGAGCCACTTCTCAGTGACATGCTTAGCCGTTGCAGGCGAAGCCCTTTACATTGACCTAGTTCCTTCCTGCGACTTTGAAAAGTTCTTGGAGGCAGCTGCAGACAAGACTGGATCTGATCTCTACCATGCCGAGGGCTTTCAGAGCAGTCTGACTATCAGAGAATCTCCTCTAGGCAGACCTTGATATCCACAATTCTACCTAAAATACCAAGGGACATTTGCCTAGCGCGATTGTTATTTCATCACTGGATGTCATTCCAAATATTCCAGCTTCAGATCCAAGGCAGCTTTCAGAACTGTCTGTGTATAAGACGAGTCCTTCCACCGTGAATAAATTATTTCTTCAATGTTCATCATGACACTCCTTCTTTTTGGAGAAGATCACCTAAAAGGTACTCATGAATAAGAACCCTTCAGCATGCTGCCAGAGTGTATATCGAAGATTTCATCCCCTGGTTATACACTCGTGGCTATATCATGCAGCTCAATAGACTCAACATTTTCTAAGCCTTCTTCCAGAGAAAGCCTGTATGCCTTCGCTGGAGCCCTCTGCCTGAATAGAAGGTGCAGAGGTGTCATACCCAAGATGGATTCCAATGCCGGTGTTGGATTTGCTCTTATTGCTCCAATGATTGCTAGACAAAAAACACTTTGAGGGCCGCTCAGCTGATTCCCGAAACCAACCGAACTGGTTTCAGGTAATGAGATCAATGAGGCGTACTTTATAATTTCTATTATACTTCCGTATTTAAAAAATAGCTACAAATAACCACATAACCTTGACTCATAACCTGACTCATTTCATACAAAAATTAAATTATCGTCGACAAGTGTCCATTAGGTAGGAGATGAAACTCCTTCCTGTAGGCATCCTACTTTCATCTTCGCTCTTGCACTGCATCCGTGGAGTCACGATTGAACAACTCTGCTACATAGCATAGATCGTGTCTTCCTATTAACAGTGACATATACACCATGTTCTTTTACAGTATTGAATATTGATTCCGTAGAGGTGTTACTAAATGCACATTCTATGTTTAGAAATGCTGCAATCGCTTAATCCTCCGTTCATCCCACTTTTTAAAGGTGGAGGTGAATGCATGGAGCGGAGTGGTCAGTTGGTCGTGAGGGATAACGCATGCGCTTATGACATTTCTAATGTCATATGGTATGTTATTCCATAATCGAGCACCTCTTACTGTAAATGACCTTTGAAGCTGACACGTTTTGTAGAAAGGAATCTTCAGGATTTCATATCTTTCACGAAGCTTAGATTGTACTGGAAGGTCACGGTCTACGAATTGGAAGAGTTTAAATAGGTACTCAGGAGATTTGTTTAGAAATAGAGCGCAGAGAAAATTGCCCATAAAGAATTGTCTTCTCTTGGAAACATTTATCAGACCAGCCTTGAGTCTGTAAGGAGTTATGTGTTCATATTTGGGCAGATTGTAAATAAAACGGACACAGGCATTTAACGCACCCTCAAGTTTTGAATTTAAATAGTCATATACTAAACAAACGTTGTCAAAATGGGGCAAAATTAGACTTTTAACCAGGAGTATCCGAGTGGAGGTAGGTAAAGCGTCCTTATTCCTATATAGCTGATGTAGAATACTGTATGTTTTCCTCGAGATGCTCTGTACCTGTTCCTTACAGAACAAGGTGCAGTTAAGGAAATATCCCAGATCTTTAACCACTTCCGAAGAAGGAATAGTAAGATTCTCAATGCAAAGGGGTGGAAATGATGCCTAGAGTTTCAAGCGACGGATATGAGGTAGGCCCAACAACAATCGCCTGAGTTTTGCATGGGTTAAGAGTAAGTCCATTTTTCCAGGCCCAGAGGATGAATCGATCAATATCATCCTGGACTAGGATAATGTTGAAGTTCACTTCAAAATGTCAGAAGTGACCAAATTGAAGAGGAGAGGTGCCAGAACGGAGCCCTGAGGAACCCCACTTTTGACCTCCTCCCAGTCGGAAAGCCCACCACTACTAATAATAATTCTGTGAGACCGATTAGTAAAATAGGAGTTAAACCATTTAATGACAGAGCTTGACACGTTAAAATTCTTTTACTTTTGTAGCAGTAACTTATGGTTAACCAAATGAAAAGCCTTCGAAAAATCAAACAGGACAACAATCGTGATGTCCCTATTATTCATTGCTAATTTGAGATCCGTCGTTACTTTAAAGGAAGCAGTGAGAGTGCTGTGTTTCGCCCGAAATCCTGATTGTATAGGATCCATGGCCACAAACACTTTTACTGTATACCAACTTTAAGCACAGAAAAAACTGAGATACTCAAGGAATCTCAAAAACTGAGGAAGAGCGAATCGACACGTCCGTAACCGACCGATGCCATGTCAAGAAGATGCCACGTGTAGCTGCTTCAGGTGTTCGAGAATTTCCCTAGCTGTTAAGGTTCTCTGTAGTTCCCTAGTATCAGGTACATTCTGAATCCCCTGATGATTACCCCTCTAAGAGTTCCCCTTAGCCGACTATTTTTTATAAGTATATCTTCCTACACTGATCTTATTCAAATCCTATTTTCCAGTTTTCCTGGCTCTACTAAATAGTCTTCTAGTTTCTTTTCTCACATCCTGAAGTCTATTTTCTCACCACCGAGCGTCCTTGTCTGGTTTTTTAATTCAGAGTGTATAATTATCCTCATAAGATTTATGTATAATCCTTTGTGTTACTCGTTTGATGACCAGCTTACATTCGCTCTCATTCACTCTGAATTATGTTGAAAGTCGAAGTTGAAGAATTATCTTCTTCTATTATCACTCAATGGACTTGACAGAGAGGAATATGTAGTAAGAGTGTAAAGAAAGAATATGCAGTAAGAGTGATACTCAGACTAGAATTCAGTGTCAGTTAATGTGTCAGTCAGTGGAATCACATTGGTATTCAACGCTAGAACTTTAATGAGTAATTGACCAATTGTCACAGTGACTTGTCTTCTTAAAAGAGGTGGAAAATAACGTTACGTAATGTGTGAACGCTCCCCTACTAAAGCAGCAGTTTTGGTGCAGGAGACAATCACGGTACCATCTTAGCTACGATGACTTCCAATGAATGAAACTTGTTAAACTTGTAAGCATAATTTTAAATTTATGAACGATTTTCCATATTTTCCTCATTTTATATAATATTAAAAATGTTGTAATCATATTTAAAATTATCCCCGAACATTATATGATAAAAAATAATTGATGGAAGGGCAGAAACTAACTTTTGTCAGAGAGAAGTTCCGTAATATTTGAATAGTCCACACGGAAAGAAATTTGGTACAAGAGCGGCACTTATAGGTAACTTCGTTGCGCCAAACTGTAGTACTCCAATACGCCTTCTGTTTATGACAATTGTTCTGCCTGTCAGAGAACGCTGCGTTCACAGTGTGGGGCAACTGTCGTCTTAGAAACGGATAAACTGACCTTATGGTACAGACGCGTTCTCAAATATGATGTTGCTGCTGCTTTCATGCCTTGGTTGCGCTGTCGTATCACCAGGGCTCATACAGAAGCAGAACAAGAAAGCAAACAAGCCAGGATTCAACATAGACTCGAAAGAAAAGAAGCTGAAGACAACAAAATTGCTACGGGAGATGTCATGTAATGGAGCTGGAATCGATGATTCAGTGTAATTTAAAATAATTAGTTTTTTTTCGCTTTTTTACAGTTCAAAACTTTAAACGCGGTTTTCTCAAAATCAGGGTTTCAAAGTCTGTGTTCACTCTCCTAAAAAAAATTACATGACCGATTATTTTTAAATTTTGTACCAATTCTCTACGTACAAATGGCTAGGATCCAACGGCCTTTTTCTCTATTTTCCCGACGCTAAGAGTGTTTTCCACTCACAAAATGGCGAAATTTTAAGTCCAAAATCACAATTTTGATTTTACACGACTAGAAAAAGTTTGAAAATTTGAAAGTTCATAATTGGACGCCGTAGGACCCAAGAAATATTTTGATGAAAAATTTTTACTCAATTGTCTCAGATAACTCTACGTAGAGATGTGATGAACACAGCAAATAAGAGACGTCATCGTAAATCTGCTGCCACCGGCTCATTTCGTCATATTTTTGTGCCAAAGTTTAACAAAATGTTTTTGAAATGATACTTTATAATATCCTTAATACTAGAATGAATTTACTTTTGTAACATTTGAAAAAAAAATTAATGAAAAAACATTTTCTCAGGCTCTACCCCCCCTCTCTTAAACGGTGCATGTATTTTGTGCATGATATTTTTATGATTGTACGACTATTTATCGCGCGGATCCCAACTCAAATATAGCTGAATTTATGTTTGACTAACGCTTATGCTCCTTCAAAAATTTCATTGGAAGTTGTATCAATTTCTCTAAATTCGAGAGGGGGAAAAAAAATTGATGAAATTCACATGAGTAAGTAAAAGCGTTGATCTATCTTACAAATGTGTGCGAAGACTAAAAAGCGTGAATGAGATAGGTATAAGTATATCAGCTGAAAAGTCTTGTAGAACAGTTAGTAGCAGTAAAGTTATACTGTTCGAAACATTCTTTATAAATAAAATTCCTCTGTTCATTGGAAAAATAATGAGAATCATCACTAGTACTTTGATTGTTTCTGTCGCGGTCGTCCTTCCCTCCATTGGTGAATAGATATTATAATTGAGATATTCCTTAACCGCTTTTTCATTGCAGCGCATATTTCATTATTTCTCTTTGGAATGGGCCTAGGGCTTACATTCAAGCTATCCCTGCAGGGAATCGGACTAAAAGAAAACCTTCCACAATAGTGGGTCAGATCTCAGTTCTACCACAGCAGATTTGATTCCCAACAAAATCAGTTTATAAATATTTACGAAAATTCTCTCGCTTATGATAATAATTTGTCAGCTTAGAGTTAATATTTATTTTACAAAGAATTTCATAAAGAATTTCTCAAATTCACAATTTTTCGAGGAAGTAATTTCGTTTTTCAGGAAACCAATGTCTCAGAAATGACGATCTTTATGAGGAGACTTTGTCAGTCAAAAAGCTCCGTCTCCTTTTCAATAAGTTACATAAGTGCCTTGAACTACTTATTCTAACTTAAGTATGACGCCTAAAAACTACTTTTCCGTCTGATTGCTATTGTTCATATGCTATACATGCATGTTCGAGCTTCCAGGGCTTTCGTTTCTCCCTGCCATCTTCCAATTTCATAGTTTTTCTCAGTTGGTTGAAATCCTGCGCCAAGTCTGCGCTCCTGAAATTTTCCAATTTTAACGCTCCAAACGGTTCAAAACTGGTTGTA
>WSXT02116039.1:0-11070 GCA_011762715.2 Neuroterus valhalla | reverse complement strand
TAAGCACTCGCGGAGAGGGGGGGTGGTGGGGTTGGGGGGGACAGAGAGGGGAGGTGTGGGGGAAGGGGGGGGGGGGGGGGGGGGGAAAATTTTACATAAATCTAATACCTTCTCGATGAGAATGTGAAAATTGGAAAAGTTATGTCTTGTTTAAATTACACTATTCCAAACTTGAAGAGCCAATATTTTCCACTGTTCAACTGACTCTTTAACTCCTTTTGTGGAGTGCGTTTTTTTATTGAATTTCCTTTTCCTCAATTGAATATTGCACTTTTTTTTATAGTTGTTAATTTATCTTTTCGGTTTGAAATCCAAGTATTTTGTCGGACTATCATATTTCTTGAATGAATACAGTTTCAAAATCCAATTTTTTTTTTCTTATTCTCTTTTGTCAGAAAATAGAATCTTTCGTGGAGAATCCCGTTGTTTTCTGTTTTGTTTGGAGATTATTTGCTCAAACTGAGAATTTGACTATAAAGCTTTAGGTTGATAAATAATACTTCATATTATCAGCTGAAAATCCACCTAATTCGTTGAAAATCTATGTATTTTATAGGAAATTTGTCCTTCTGGTTGAACAGAAGTATAGTGTACACTTGTGCTAAATTATCCGAAAGCATCTTTAATTATCTTGAAGTTCGTGAATATTCTGGAGGTCATTAAAATATCCCAAAGTGTCCTAAAGTACCTTGAAATATAATAGTGTATTTTGTAATACCTTAAAATATCCCTAAGTACTTTGAAATATCTTGAAGTATCCTGAAGTGTTTGAAGTACCTTGAAGTATGTAAATTATCCTGAAGTACCTTGAGATACAAAAATGAAACCTAAAATACCTTGAACTATCCCTAAGTGCTTTGCGATATTTTAAAGCATACTGAAGTGCTTGAAGTACCCTAAAGTATGAAAATTATCCTGAAGAACATTGAAATATCTGAAAGTGTCTTGAAGTACCTTGAAAAATCTTGGAGTCTTTTGAAATATTTTGAAGTATTTGAAGTACCTTGAAGTATATGGGGTATCCTGGAGTACATTAAAATATGTTTCTTAGATGAGTATAACTGCCTCTAATTTAAAATCAAATTTTTTCGGTTGAAATTCCGAAATATAAACTATTACATTTTTTGTTGATAATCCATGTTCCTTGGTTGGAAGTCTGGCTACTTGGCTGAAAGTAGAATCATTTCTATATTGAATTTTCTTTCTAATAAAGATTTATAATTCAGGTTAAAAACTATTTTATTTGGTGAGAAGTTTCATTGTTTTGTATAAAATGTCGTTTTTTTCTGTTTGAAGATTCATTTTTCCAACTAGAAATTTAACTATTTCACTTTCGGTTGGAAATTGATCTCTTTCAGTTAAGAATCTAAGCATTTGGTTCTAAATTTATTAATTTAGTCAAAAATTCGTCTTTTTTGATTGAGTATTCAACAATTTTGTTAGAGGGCTGAGAAATCAACTTCATTGCTTGGAACCCGGCAGCTTCTTTGACAAAAATTAATTCTCTTATAGTCACAGATATATCATTTGGCTTAAAAAATTATACTTTTTGAGCGAAAATAGAGGCATTTTGTTCAAAATTGGTCTTTTTGATAGAAAATTGGTCTTTTGGTTCAACGTTTCGCAGATTTTTATGAAAATTCTAATTTTTCATTGGAAAATTGGCCATCTTGGTTGAATTTTCAACTTTTGAGTAGAAAATTTAACTATTTGGTCCCAAATAAAATTTTTATGTGGAAAAGTCATCCTATTTGGCTGAAAATCATTATATCCTTCCAAAATTCTTCTTTTCGAGTTCAAGACTGAACAACATTGATGTTGTTTTATGGAAACTTCTTCTCTTTCTTGAAAATTCAACAATTTCCATGTTACTCTTTTTCTCTTATTTAAAAAAAATCCTTTTGGTAGTCTTAATTTCTATGTTGAAAACTCAACCCTTCTATAATTCTATTTTCGATCTGAAAATTCAACAATTCCTTTAAAATTTTTTTGCATCTCGACTAAGAAATCTTTCTTGGTGACAAATTCATAGTTTTTGATTGGAGTTTCAACTTTTCGATTGAAAAGGATTTTTTTAAAGAAAACTCAAATTTTTGGGTTGAACGTTTCATAGTGTAATTGATTTATTTCTACCTTCTCAACAGAAAAATCTTCCCTGGTTGAAAACGTAACTCTTTTAGAAAAAATTCGGCTTATCTGATACAAAATTCAACTATATTGTTAAAAACTCTATCCTTTGTTAAAAGCTTATTCATCCATTTTTCGGTTGAAATTCCAACTGTTTTTTAAAGATAATCTGTTCTGATAGAAATCTCCTTACTTAGTAGAATGCAAATAATTATAATTGAAAGTCAACTATTACATTTCTGTTTGAGAATTCATCTGATTTGATTAAAAGTTTGAGTAGTCGGTTGCAGCTCATATCAATTTGATGAAAATTCATCTTCTCGCTGGAAGATTCAGAAAATTAGGTTGAAAATTCCTCTCTTTTGTTAAAATTTTCACTATTCTGTTGTGTATTTAACAACTTAAAAGCTCGTTATCCCAATATTCTACTTTAGACTAATTTTTGTGTAGACACACGTTTTTCCTGAAATATTACATGTCCTTGAATTTAGGTACTCCAATTTTATTCTTTCTGAAGTATTCTTCGAAACAGAGATTTCACCAAATGTTCCGGATTTTTCTCGCTCTGTAGATTTATGGTCACAACAGCTTTTCTTAAATAAAGCAAACGAAAAAAAAAAATTGCTTTAGAAAATAGTACTATTCTTCGAAAATTTCTAGAATGTGGGGTCCAGAAATCCAGACGGCGACCTATATATCGAACTTAATAGCTGGTCACGTCCGGCGTAAACCTTTTATTTCTTATGTTTACCAAGGACCAGCACCAGAAAACAAAATTTGGTGGAATGATTCCACTGTCCAGTTTTATGCCGCATCCGGAACAATTCCGCATTCAGGAAAGGACTTGGTTTACTCAACCAAATTATTTGGCTGTTTTAACCGCAGTGATAAGTAACTCACTTTTTAGGAGGATCTAGTTATGGTGAGTGATACATCAGAAAAAAGTAACTATTCATCGTTATCGTTATCAATTTGAAACGTAACTTTTCCTCAGTTACTTCTCTAAAAAAAAGCCTCCATAGAATTTAGTTGAATTTCCAACAAATTAGTCATTTTGGCAACTAAGGGAAGTAATGTTCCATCGGAAAGCATTACATTTTATTACCAAACAGGTGAGTTTTTGACCTTAAGTGATGAATTTTCAACCAGAAATAAAATAATAGAATCTTCAATTTAACAATTATTGTTCGGCCCAGAAAAAAATTGGATGAATTTACAAGCGAAGAGATGAATGTTTAGAAGAAGTCTTGGATCTTCAACCAGAAAACATAATTCGTAACGAGTACAATTTTTTGACTATGTACTTGAATTTTCAAAAGGATACTTGAATGCTCCAACGAAACATACTAATAGATACATACTTACAATACTAATAACGTACTTGTAGTTAAATTTCCGATCGGAAAATATTTTTGATGAAAAAAATTATTTAAATATGTACTTGCACTTTTAATTAAGTGTGTATACTTGAATTTTCAATTTAAAAGTTTATTTTGAATCCATACGTCGACAACATTTGTAGTTTGTATACGATCGAAACCCGAAACAACTTCATATACTAATTCATCTTGAAAATTTTTAGTAAAAAAGAAAATCATATAAAAAAATTCATATTTTACCATCAAATATTTTTTTACTCTTTCTTATAGGGTTCCTTCAGGTTTTCAGAAATGATGATTTTAAGGAGGTAAGAAAGGTTACAGTTTTCTTTTCATAGGCGGTAAACATCTATTAGCTATCTGTCGCCGTATTTTGGGCAGTGAAAATGAAAAAATAGTTGCAAAAGCTATAAAATTTAATAGGTGTAGTAAATAGACTTGTGAACTGCATTTAAAAAGAAACTGAATAAGTGAAAATTTTCATAGTTGCTGTTAGTGGAAAAAATGTTACTAGCTACTAATTTATTACTTAGAAAAACATAATTTCGTCACCACTACTTTCACCAAAGAAATTAATTATTTCAGTTGCAATAATTATGTAGGTAAAAGGATTTATATTAACTTCCCATCACCGGTTTTAACCATTCTTTTTGGTTTTTAAATAAATAAATTCTCCTTTTAGTTGGCGTATTTGGTCTTATTAACCAAAAGATTTTTTTGATTCAACACAATTTGTATGTGTGTCTAACGAAGCAGTTTTTTTGGTTCAAGAATTTTTTTTTTTTAGAAATGAATATTTGTAAATAATGGTAGGCCAAAAATTGCATACTTGAAATCATGCAATGAATTTTTTAAAGAACATATTTTCAGCTAATTTACTTTTTCTCCTAATAATCAAAACTTTTATGACACATCAGGCTGCAAATAATTTTGATACGAATTCATAGGTGTAATGTAAATTGTTCTGATTAAATTTTTTATATTCAATTGTTTTCCATTTCCCTTGAGTCCCTCTTCATTTATCTTCAGTTGAAAAATAGGAAGGAAATCGAACAATTTATTGATGAAACTTAAAGACAATGGTATGATAATCTTGTCAAATTTGTTATTTTTACACATGTATTGAGTTCTTATGGTCTCTCAATTTTTTATAACTCCTGATATGCAAGAAGTTACATTACATTATATGATCGTAAATCTGAATGAGCGTTTTGATGATTCATGTTCTTTCGAGATAAACTTTTATTGTTTATGTTTAGAATTAAATATTCTATTTATTGTTCTTAACAATAGAGCTTTATGGAGTATCAACTGTTGTTTGTTTTTAAATCAATGTGTATTCGAAATATTTTATGCCGAATGACAATTGCCTTTATTACATTTTGCAATTCACGAGTTAAATAATCTTCCACTGTACACTTTTCGTTTTCGGATTGCACATATTAGAATTATTTGTAACTTCGAAAAAAAAGGAAAATCATTTATCAGGCCGTTTCATAGGAAACTCACTCTTTGGGTGATAAATTAAAATTTCAGTTTTTTAAGCAATATGTGTAGTAACGGAATAGAAATTACTACAAAAACATATGTTTCATTAAAAATTTAAAAAAGCCTTTGAATTTGCAGACCAAAAAAGACGAATCGTCTAAGAAACATTCGAATTTGGATAAAAAATGGACGGATTACTAACAAAATTGTTGGATTTCCAATAGAATGAAAACCGTTTTGAACAAATATTTGAATTTGTAAACGAAAAGATGTAGTTTCAAACAAAAAATGAAATATTCTAGGAAAAAGGACAAATTCCCAATAAAATACGTGAATTTTGAACCAAATTGTAGAATTTTCTAACTGGAAAAGACAAATTGTTAGGATATTCAAGTCCGACCATTTTCCTTGCGATCAAACTTTGAATTTTTGATTTTCGAAAAAGATTGAAAAAATGTTCAATACAATGTAATAGGGCTCCAAAAACCAATTTTTTCTATGCTTGAATTTTTCCCATATCGTGCGTTATTTGGCTTGAAACTTCAATTTTTTTTTAAATTTTGAATATTGATAATCCTATAATTTTGACAATTTTTCTTTTTTCGACAAAAGCTGTAAAGATAAATTATTCAACAATTACCACGAAATGCCGTACACAGAAATCTTGGAACTTGAAGAAGAATACTAGTTACATTAGTTTGTCCATTGGTTTTTACCGCACATATGGCGCAGGAATTGCATGCCATTCACATTCACCCTACTTCTTCTTTTGCAATGTCTGTTTTCTTTTCCATTTTCAGCCATATTTGAAACAATATAAAATGATCAACGTTTTTTTTTCTATAACGGCTCGAGTCAGAGTTTAGTACTCCTCTTTTCAAATCTTACTGGAAAAATAAATAAAAACAGATTCTGGTTTTTAGGTCTTTATATAGTATACTTGAATAATTTTGGGGCATGTTTAGTCTTTGTGTTTTCTAATGGTTTTTTTTTCAACTGTTCACCCAAAATAGATTTTCAGGCTCAATGAGTTTGAGAAAGTGGATCGAGAATTTTTCGAAAATAATTATGATTTTGACTTAAAAAGGGGGATTTTTAGATTAACTATTCCAGTTGGAAATTCTTGTTGGGTTGAGACTGAGAGATTGGACTATCATTTAAGTTGAAATTTCATCTCTTTGATAGAAAATTTAACTAATTTGTTGAAAATTAAGGTTTACGTTGAAAATTATTATTCATATCTTGAAGAGTAATCTAGTTTGTCGAAAATGGAAAATGGAATAGAAAATGGAATAGATTTCATAGGATTCTTCTATTCTTTTTCTGCTTATGCATTAATATTATTTATTGTAAAGTAAAAAAATTTGGTTAAAAATGTATTTATTTTGTTGATAAATCGTCCTTGACTTATTTAGAAAAAAAAGTAGAAAATTTGGAAAAACTCCCGTTTTTGATGATCTTCAAAATTGATCTGAAAAAAAACGGAAAGACTTTAAATGATAATGCGTGAAACTTCAAAATTATGACAATGTATTTTCACAACTCGAGTATGGAAAATTCGATTTTCGACGTCTGCCGAGCATGGCGAAAATGGGCAAGTTCACGCAATCATCATATCTACAGCTGTTCTAGTTGTATCGATTAATATCGATACGATCGATACATGCTATCTTTCGCGCCCAAGCACAGCGACGTTCACGTTAGTTTTCAACATGGCGACGACGGTATCATTTTATTGTTTATTTTGTCACTTCACATTTCTTACTCGATTAAAAATAGCATGCTTGATAGAACAGGTTTTAATCTCGCTCATACTCTGCAGACGTCTAAAATCGAATTTCCCATACACTCGTTGTGAAAAATAGTATGCACAACTCATTGTCAACCGACGGCTTTACCAACTCATTGTGCAATACACTATTTCAGAATGAAAATGAAATACAAAAACTTTTGACATTTATCAAAGAAGAAAGATAATAAACTATTGATTTTACGTCAAAAATCGTTGATTTTTTTTTGGAAAATTGGGTAAAGATGAATAAATTACAGAGAAAAAATTTTTGAAATGAAAAAATTTCAACCAAGTCGAGGACGTTCTTCTTCTGCTCCTTAGATATGTAGCTTTTTTGTGGACGTATAATTTTGGATTTCCACACATTATTATTTTAAAGTTTTTCCGTTTTTTTCATTTAATTCTGAAGAGCAGCAAGATAGGGAGTTTTTTCAAAATTTTGAATCTTTTTAATTGATCATCCTCAAACTTTTTTATTTCGTTTTCAATCGGAAAGTGCATTATTATTTCAATTAAAACTTTTTTTTGGAATTGATTCTGAAGAACATCATAGCTGTAGTTCTTTCCGATTTTCAAAATTTTTATTATTTCCATTCCTTTGATAATTTGAAAAAAAAATTGTTTTGAATTTCTTCAACCCATCCTTTTTTTTTAACTTTCAATGTTTTTTTCTTTTAATTCACTATTGCCAGCATTTTTTCACGATTAAAACGAAAATTGCCCGCTTTGAGAAAAAATAGTCAACAACAAGTTCGTGCTTTCGTACTTTTTATCGTCAATCGGAACATACCTAACCTATTATTACCAGTCGAAACTTCACGTTCTACTAAATTCTCTTACCAGCCCTTCAAACATGCTTTTTGCTTTTACAAATCAGTCTCTCATTGAGCTATATTCCTGTACATATACATATACATACATACATGTATACATATCCTATAAATATTATTTCCTATACATTTTGAATTATAATTTTGAATTTCGTGTCAATTTTTTACCTGATGTTGTTGAAAATTGGGAAATTCAGTTAAATATATATGTTCCTACTTGACTGGAAAATCTTCTGTATTGAAAATTGAACTATTATTTGTTTGAAGCATGTTGAATTTTTTTTATGCTGAATATTAATCTTTTTGGTTAAAAATTCGTTTTTCTAGCAGAAAATTATCTCTATGGCTGAAAACTTCTCTCTTACGATTTTGAATTCAATCGCATGCTTTTGGATTCAATTATTCTGTTAAAAAATAATTCTTTTGGCAGAAGATTCATCATTCAATTTGAAAATTGTCCGAGGCTCAATGTCCGGACTGTCCGTATGTTTAGCTTCAAATACACGGCCGGGCTCAACTCTACTTAAGAATTTTTTATTCCAGTTGAAAATTTAACTATTTTATGAACTTTATCGTTTCTTTTTCGTTCAGAAATCAACATTCAGATTTAAAATGAAACTATTTAGATACAGGAAAAAAACTATCGGGTTTCTAGAAATTTCAGCTATTTGGTTGAAAATGCATGAATTTTCTTGAAAATTTGTCTTTTCCGGATTAAATCAACACTTTTTTTCAAGGTTTATAATTTTGGTAGAAAATTCATCTCGTTGGTTAAAAATTTAATTATTTTGTTGAAAATTATATTTTTGGTAGTTGATAGTCGATGTATTGAACTAAAGATTCAACTATTAGATTATTGGCTAGAAATTATTATGTTTCCAGTTAAAATCTCCATTTTTTGTGTGAAAAATTAATAAATCTTATTGCAAGATCTTTCTTGGTAGAAGGTTGATCTTTTTTTCTAATTGAAGACTCAATATTTTTGTTGAAAATTGAACTATTGGGTTTGAAATTATACTGTCGTTTTAAAATCTATGTTTGTAGTTGAAACTTATTCAATTGAACTGAAGGTTCGATCTCTTGGTCAAAAATTATTCCTTTTTAGTTCAAAACTCAACTATATGGTTCGAAATCCCCCTGTTTTTGTGCCGAAAATTTGAGTATTTTTTCCTCTTATAATTTGTTGAAAATTGATCTCTTTAGACTGAATATCAATTTTTTCATTAAAAATTGAACAATTCTAGACTAGAGAAAGTTTGTATTTTTGGTTTCGGTTGACGATTCAACTATTTCATTAAAAGTTCAACTATTTGGTTGGCACTTCAACTAGTTTAAAAAAAATGCATTTTCCCAGTTGCAAGTGCATATAATGTTCAAGATCGAACTATTTTGTTTGAATTCGTCTTTTTTTTCTTGTAAATTGATCTGTTTTGATTGAGGATTTAATTTTTTCTTAAAATTCCAACTATTTGGTTGAAAGTTGAACTATTTTCTTAAAATTGCACTTCCTTGGTTGTAGTTTCATCAATCCAGTTTAAAATTTGTCTCTTGTTGAAAATCCAAATATTATTTTGGAAATATATTTTTTCGATCAATTTTTTGAACCTGAAATTCGAATATCTCATCTATGGGTGAAAATCGATTGTTTTAAATTAAAAATGTATTCTTTCGGTTGGAAATTAATGTATTTCGTCGAATATTTGTCTTTGTTTGTTTCAAATTGAACTATCCATTTAAAAATTCAACTACTTGGCTGAGAGTTGATTTGTTTCCTTTTTGGAACAAAAAATTCCTTCTTTCTTAGGTTGTATCACAATAATGTTGACTGCGCAATATTTCCTTTTTAATAAAACTCCATTTTCAGCAAACGGTGAAACTAAAACTACAATAATTTCATATTTTACTTGAAGAGAGGAAATCAAAATAAATTTTATATTGAAGATTAAAATAATGAAATAATTCTGGAATACGTCCGGTCGTAATGCTCTCTATTGTCTCTTTTTTTTAATTCGTTCGCCAAGAATAGATTTTCATGCTTAATGAGTTTGAGCAAACACGTGGCAAATAAGGTCCGAACGAGTGAAAGCGAAAGTGGATTTTCGACTGATACAAATCTGTCGACCCTTTTATTTGGCTTTGGAGCCAGGTCATGAAATTCTGTCTTTGGCTAAGCACTGAGCAGGTATGTACATACAATTTCTTCTAATTGAGGAATGAAGGCCTCCGAATTTTTCCTCAACTCATTCGATCGTAAACCTTATCTAAACATAAAAAAAATGTTGCATCTGCAGTTTTAGAAATCGTAAGTAAATAGATTATCTGCTCATAAATTTTAGAGGATTCAGGTAATTTTTCACTGTTTCAAAATCATCATATGGAAACGTTCAAACATTACGTTATGCCGCCAGGGGGGTGGGCAGTCAACAGTTCAGGAAATCGAGGAATGTGCTGTTTACTGTAAACTGCCCCCCTCCACTCTCGCTCAGTTCCTGCAACGCAGTACGCAAACCCGCAACGTACGTCTAACGTTAATGTTAGAGGCTGTTCAGAAAAGGATACTAAGTTTTGGCTGTTTTTGCCCCTACCTCTCACTCCGTTGAAAACCATATTTACTTCCTTGTTACCTTCGATTACTTTTTTTGTTCATTTTCAACCGAATAAGAGACTTTCCATAAAAAAAGTTGAACTTTTAGCCAAATAGTTAAATCTACATCAACTTTGAAACAAATAGTTGAATTTCCAACTGAAGAATATAAATCTGTACGTCCATACTTGAACAGCCCACCTTGGCGATCGTCAACAACGATTTCCAATCAAATAGTCTTATTTTGTACTGAATAGTGCCAATTTTTACCAGGAAATATTTTAGTTATTGGTTTTGAGATTTTGATATTCGGTTGAAGATTCTATTATTTTGTTAAAAACCATTGCCTTTACTTTGTTCAAAAGTAAGTTCTCGAACTTAAAATTTTATTATCTCAATATGCGTTGAAAAATGATCGCTTTCATGTAAAAATGTATGTATTTTGTTGTAATTTCGTCTTTTGAATAGAAAGTTAATCTGCTTGATATGTAATTCGACTACATAGTTGAACCTTGGATTGTTTGCTGGTTCATGATCCATACCTTTGGTTGAAAAATGAACTATTTCGCTTGAAAATGTTTTGTTTTCTTTAAGAATTTACTTTTTTGTAGAAAATTTATTATTTCGAGTTCCAAGTCCCACTGTTTTATAGCTCGAATAACCTAACTGTTTTCAGATTTTTCGGAATGAAAATGACTTTTTTGGTTAATAATTAATAGATAGATTTATTACTCCATGTATACCCTTTTCGGGTTTTTACATATCTATATTCCCTCCTCCCACAGGAGATCGTCAGACATTAAACCCTTCAACTCAAATCCCTTCCCGAAATCCCCAATAACCCCAACTCTCATAATAAGCCTCCAAGCA
>WSXT02116028.1:0-11070 GCA_011762715.2 Neuroterus valhalla | reverse complement strand
ATGAACAATAGCAAAAGCATTCCGATTACGAGACACAAATACCCGAGCGCGAAGCGCGAGTCAAATATATTATCGAGGATATATAGGATATATACTATCGACGATAATGTTGACGTTTCGATAAAATAATACAGATTTCAGCCAAAATATATTTTTTAGTCACGGAAGAAAGAAAAAAATTTCAACGAAATTGTTAATTTTTTCCTTCAAAAGACTAATAAAAATCGAAAATTCCCAACTATAAACGATCAATTTTTAACCGAAAATGAAAGTCTAAGTTTTTGGTTAAACAGGAAAAGAAATCTGCGAATAACCTTTGTGAAATAAGCTTTTTGGAATGAACATTTTTTTTTAATAATTACCTCTTCTTAGTTTACAAACTTAGTAAAATACATGTAAATGAATTTATTGGGGTTTCTTCCAATATTTACTAGATTCCAATATATTAAATGTTTATAAATATTATTTCTCCTGGAATAAAAATTAGTGAACCGCTGTGATCTCTGGAATCTGTTTTATTTTTACGCCATGACAAATAAACTGACATTTTTTCATAAAAGTTTTCTGCTTCTAAGTTTCAGGAAAAATAGATTTGCGAAATAGATTAGAATTTGAAAAAAAGATAACACACATAACCAAATAAGGACAGATAAGATTATTTTTAAACTGAGTAAAATGGATACTTACTAAGTAAGTTCTAAGATTCGTTAGTTACTTTTTACGATAGATGAATTTTTCCTCAATCAATGCAGAGCTAACCTAACATCTAAATCTTCACTTCTCAACCTTCTGTTTTTATATGTTTTTGGCTCAACTCTTGAATCTCTCTCTTGAAAAGTATTATATCAGAGCGGGAATTCCAAATTGCAATATGTTTCAGAATTGATGGTTTTTTCTACCTCAAAAAATACAAAACTAAAATAGTTAAATATATTTTATAAATGTATATTATTTTCAATGCACTCAAATTTTTTTGTTTATTGCTTGAGACTGTGAGAATCCTTGAAACCTTCAACACTACTTCGCAATTCCTGAAAATTATTGAAATTCATGAAAACCTCTAAGGGTTTTATAGTGTGCCCTGAAATATTTGTAAACTCCTTAAGAGCATTTAAAACCTCTTGAAATTTCTTCAGATCTTTCCTGTAACAACTGATCTTATAGACGAAATGAACTAATTTCCGACTGAGAAGTTTTATTTTTAACCCAAAAAACAAGAACTACAAACAACAGAATAGACTTTAAGATCAAGAGATGAATCTTCAACAAAAGAAGAAATTAGTTTTGAAGTATGTGATTCAACTCTTTAACTAAGGAGTTGAATTTTCATCCAATCAGATCAAATCTTTAATCGAAGAAGAATTTTTTCCGATCAAACCATTACATATTTAACTTATAAATACAAACTTGTAAAAAAAAAAATAAATAAATCAGCAAGAGATCGAATAGTAGAAGTTTCTATCAAAATCGTGGTACATATTTCCAACCCAGAAAAATTCAAGAATTAATAAGAAAGGCTCAAATAAGTCGAGAGAAAGGAAAAAAAGTCTTTTTCTGAATTGTTGAATTTTCATGCCAAAAAGGCAAATTTTCGAAAGGAAATTTGAACTTTCAGCTTGTAAATATGAACATCCAAGAAGAAATTCATTTCCAGGCAAATAATCAAATTATATTATAGTAGGATTTTTTTCTTGAATTCCGTGAATTCAGTTCGTATTTGGGTTACCGAACTGCGTATTTAAAAATTGTTATCTTCTTACATTTCTGAATAATAATAAGATCTGAAAATTTCTGAGATACTTAAGAGCTTCTAAATAGTAAAAATGCGTTAGAAAAAATGTACTCCAAGGGACCAAGAGCAGATAAGAGTAGAAGCTCCCAAATAGTCATGTTTGTGATTTCCAAATTATTTCATTCTACCTTCTACAGTTGGACTTATACAGTGTTACAATTTTACTGAATTTTTGTACACAAGATTCACCAGATTCCCATAAGATATGCAATTTTTCTAATAATTAGAAAAAACCCTTTCTTCAGAAAGAAAATTTCCTTTTGTACCTATAATTGTATTACTGAACCGCTTTGATATCTGAAGATGTCGACCTAATTTATTACTTAGAATCCACTATATTGAACCAACATAATTTTTTTTTTATAATTCTAAACTCAGTTTTCGGTAAATAAAATTCATACAAAGTTTTTACTCATGATTTAATGAACCAAAGAATACATTAGTAGAAAGTTTTTAAAAGAACAATACTATCATGCCTATTCTTCAAACTAAAAAATATATTTATTAAATCGGTGAAATCAAGCTGAAGAGTTTTTGAAATTGAAAGGCAATGCAACATTGCTTGCACAATTTCGTTGATGAGATAGCCTTGTTCAGTTTTATAAAGTGTTTTGTAGTCCTCAGTATTCACAATAGATTTCATATGATGTTTAATAAAAGCTATTGTTACATCCTTCAGAATACTAAGGCTATATTTTTCAGCAATTTGAAGTATTTCTATAGCATTCACTACTGCCAAAGTTTGAGCCATTTCACGAATACAGACTGATTTTAGTTTAGGAACATTATATTTGTCTGCTACAATAATAAGTTTCATGGCATGAATATCCAAATTGTTTACTGTGTTTGTATAAATATATCGCAAGAATTCTTCGAATACATCTGCTTCGATATCCTCAATAATCACTTGTTCTGAGAATTTTTCTTTCATTTCACTTTCAAACATGGCAAGGAAAACGGTCGACTTGGAAGCAAGAACTCGGAATTCTTTATGAACTCGGAATTCTTTGTTCTCAACAATTATTGTGAAACTAGTTAGCGCGCTGTTTTCAAAAAGCAGTGAGCAATCGGTTACGTCAGTAGGCAGAGACAGTGCCGTCTTTTTGAAGCTGGATAAAATGTCTTTTCGAAAAATTTTTTGGCAGATGTCAGACGAAATAATATCGATATCCCGACCCTCCCTGAAATAGGATGTACTGGAGGAAATGCTGCTGGTGATTCAAAAATTCCAGGACATTTCATCGCAATTACAGTTTCTGGTGAAGTATTTTTCACGCAAGAAGTACCTATGTGTATCAATTTGCTATGTACATTATGATACAATGATATTTCATATTGATAATTAGATGGGACGTTCGTCAAAAATGATATTTCAGCTGAATACCCATATGGACCATAGTCTAATCTCAGCTGGCATTCGACAGTCTGGTCATCGTTTAACGGAATCGGAATTCAAGAAAGCCATGGACCTCCGTCTGATCGATAGTCTCCCTTCAAAAATACAGGAAATGGAAGAATGATGACAGTATCTTTGCGAATTATATTATTATCATGAAATTTTGGATCAATGATGGCTAGTTGATGGTTCAATTTTTCCGCCATCGCAATTGAATCGTTTTGATAGTTTTTTTAGTCCTCTTCGGTCCTGTTCTATATTTCCTTAAATTGCCTCAACTTATATCTGTAAATATAAGAAAGGATAATTTGATTTCCACATGAATTTTGTATCCATTTCGATTGAAATCTAGTTACTTTTGATTTGATTTCCGCAGGACGCTAATCTCGCGTTACGTGCCGAAATAAAGTGAAGCAAAACAATTCTATCAATTTTTAGTTATCATCATAACAGGGGTGTCCAACGAAAGGCTGTCGCACTTCTCCTTTCTTCCCCTTCTCCGAGTGCTTCTTCAAGAATTCTCTTCTCGTTTCCCCTTTTCACATCGCGCTTACCGCATGAACGCATTCAAGGTGGTAAGAGAGAGGATTGACGAGTGACAGTTATTGACACCGTGGCTTACGCGTTGGACACCCTTGCATTAAGACATCCAAAGTAAACCACTAGAACAGTATTTATAACAGTCTTCGGAGACATATTTTTCCCGAAAAAGTTTTCAATTCATTTCAGAATCATAGGGATAACAGTATCTCTACTTTTTTACTTGATTCCCTCTTTTCACCCCTTGAATTTTTAAAATCCCCTCTATCATCTTTGAAGTACATTCAAACTGATTTCAAATCTTTCCCCATTATTTGCTAATTTTGTTTGAAAAGGGCATAAGAAATTCGAAATGTACTTTGTCAACTATATCATAGATGCTATATCAAATTAAATTCATAATTCTTCCAATTGTTAAAATTTCAAGTAAAAATATCACCAAGCGGAAGAAATGACATGAAACTCTATGAATCCTCAGACAGAAGGAATAATTTTTTACCCAAAAAGAACTTTAAAAAAAATTAATTTTCATCCCGATAAAACAAATTTTTAATTCAATTTTGCACCAACCAGTTCATTTTTCAACAAAATGGTTGAATAATTAACACCAACAGATTAATTTTTGAACAACCAGTTGCATTTTGAACCGCAAAGATGACTTTTCTTCAGATTAGTACATTTTTTATACAAAAATATGAATTTTCAAGAAGATAGATATTTTTTCACGAATCAGTAGAATTATTTACTATCAGAATAGTTTGATTTTCAATTAAAAAAGACAAATTTCTATCTAAAAGGATGAATTTTCAACAGCAGTGTAAATTGCAACCAAAGAAGATGGATTCTGAACAAAGAATGTCTCAGTTGGTATTTCAGCCAGAAAATCGTTTCATTTTTCTAAAGATATCAGGGTGTCTACCATATTTTTGAAAATGAAATCTCATTTTTCAAGATATTTATATTAAGATTTAAATATAGAACGGGATAATATAATTTTCAAGTTTGATTGACCAATCTTTGACTCAAAAGCGAATTTCTAATATTCGGTCGGAAAATTAATTGAAATAAAAGAATAAGGAACAATTTTACGGAAAAGGTTAATTTTGAAACAATCAGTTGAGGTTGAACCGAGCAGTTTGATTGTTATAGAAGAGTTGAATCCTCAACGAAAATAGAATTATTTTTAATCAAACAGTTGCATTTTCAACGAAAATATGAGATTTCTTCCAAACGAGATGAATTTTCAAGCCGTAAATATGAGTTCCCAAGTCGGATAAAAATTATCAACCAGAAACAGTTTTTGAATCAAGAATAAGAGAAAAAAATTATAACAATATTTTTAAATTTTAAACCACAAAGACGAATTTTCTACAAAATAATCAAATTTTTATAACTGTAATATGAATTATCAATAAAAAAATTCAATTTCGAGTAGAATAATATTTTTATCATAAAGCAATGAATTTTCAATAAAGAATCTAAATGGGAGAAAAATCAAATGTATATTCAACGTCCAACAATCAAGTTAATATCTGTAATTCCAAGAAATTGAATAAAAAAACCCTATAATTCAAAGACCAAATCTCGATGGATACAAATGTGTTTTTTCCGAATTTGGTCGTTGGATTATTGGATGTTTTTTTTTTTTTTTAATTTTCGGAAGTTTTGAATAAGAACCTACATCTTCAATGAACCGTTCTTGTTCTGGAGTAATTTTTTTCTTTTTTTGAATTTTCCTGGTACACTGTAATCCCTTCTTGGCTAAGGATTTTTGAAATTTTTTTCAACACCTGAGAACTTTTAACTGTGAAAAATAGATCAGAAAAAAGTTAGTGCACAAAGAAATGAAAACAGAAAATAAAGCTTTTTCTAATAGTCACTCTTGTGTTCTTTCAAAATTATTCCTTTTTAGTTCAAATACTAAGTAAATTCATTTAAACGTATTGATTGCATTTTCTTCTAATAATAACGAGATATCCCATTTTCTTTTCTTTTTTTTTGAGAAAAGAAGCCCCTTTTCACCTAAAAAAGATTCCGGAACCGCTGGGATCTCCGGGATATTTTAGTGTATTAAAGAATGGATTAGCATTCTTTCAGAAAGAAATATTTTTAAACGTTCAAGACTTTTCACGGAGGACATATGTGGTTTAATTATTTAAAAAGAAATTGATAATATTGAGAAATTATTATTACACCTAGTGGTGCAATCTTTCAATCTTTTTTATTGCATATAACCATCACAGAACTGATAATACATTTTTGAATCAGAGTAAAATTGATTTTTACTAAGCAGATGTTGAAACTCTTAATTGTTTGTATGATAAAAGAATGTTTTTCCATTTCATGCAGAGCTGACTTAACCTATAAATACTCACTTCCTAGCCTTTTATTTGCACGAGCTTTTGACTCAATTCTTGAATATTCTTTTTGATCAGTATGATGTCAATTTCAAAACGTTGCGGATTTTTTTTTATTCTTATAAATTAAGAAACCATATCTTAACAATTACAATTCATAATTTCATTGCGTTTTGCACGTGCCTGTGCCTGCATGCGCATGCGTGCGGAAGTGATGCAATACAAAGAAATACGAAATTCCGGAGCGATCGTCATTGCAGCCAACAGAATCTCAGAAAAGTTTGAGCAGGAAGGGGTTGGTGAGCGTTGAAGCGGGAATTTCAAATTACAACATAATTATATTTCACAATTGAGCGTCCGGATTGCAGAAGGACCTTAAGGGACATGCATAAATTAAGTAAAATATTTAAGGGGGAGAGGGTATACATCCTAGTGTTACTAATAAACCTAAATAAATGACCTAATGTTCATATTATCGATTAGGAATTTCAAAACAGACTGAGAAAATCTATACTATTCAAGTTTTTTCACAATCAATTCCATCTATATTATTTTATACATTGCTGATTATATAATCTAATGGGTCCTAATTTTTTTATATTTCCTAATTAAATGCATAAGAACTCAACTGAAATTGTTCCTTTCGGTTTGTTTCGAAATTTAAAACTGAGATTTTCACCTCAAAGTTATTGAAATTTCAGCTGTAAATAAAAAATCGAAAATATAGAAAATAAGTCATCTATTTAGGTTCGTTAAAAGCGCTGGAGACTCATAAATATTCATATTAAAAAATCAACACGATCCGATAATCATTAATGGAATCACGGCAGTTTTAAAATTACTTGTCCAATTAGCTCGGCCGGTATAGAAACGCGTCATCCCTTCTCTTGCCTACTAAGTGGCTTACTAAGCTTGCTGAGTCCACGCGCTAAGGTCCACGCGCAATCCGGACGCTCGATTGGCGATTTTTCCCATACACCCATACAAAAATAAAATATTAAAATATGGTGATATAGTATAGGGTCAAAATGGTTCAATTTGTTGTAAAATTTGAACCTTCTTTTCTATTCCTCCTGGATTCTCTCAGATTCATTTTGAATTCGTATTCTCTTTTATGAATTCTTTTGAATTCCCCAAAATCCTTTGAAATCCACATCAATTCTGCTAGAATCAATCAAATATATTGGACTCGTATCATCTTTTTCAGTTCATCACGTTTCATTTCGGATCATTCTGGATTCTTCTGAATTCCGTTCAATTCAGTAGATCTTTTGTATTCCATCCTAAAGTCTCTCGAACTCTTCCTGAATTCTTAGGCTTTTTGTAAAACTTGTTTGAATCTCTTCAAATTTTTCTAAATCCACTCTAAAACTAATGATTTTGGTAATATTCTATTATTTTCATTTTTGAATTTTGTTCAATTTCACTTGAATCTTGTCAAATTTGTCTTGAATAAGTCCATGTGATCGAATTCTTTATAATTTTGTTGAATCAAGAAGAACATTACTCACATTATCAAATTGAAAAATTGAAAATTATTCAAAATTTCAAAAAATTCCTTGCAATATTCTTCACCAATATTTTTGCACAATTTATAGACACCGGGAACGTTGTATTTCTATCCGAAAATGCCAAAGAAAACTCAAAAACCAATAGCTGCTCAAACTTGTATATCACGATAAAAAAAATATGCCCGCCGCGCAGGCACATTGTCATCGCGCGCGGCTCGCTTCGCTCGCAAGTTTGAGCGCGCCTGGGGCGCGCGAATTTCGGATCTAGCGCTTCGCGCACGATGGTAATCTCACCTCGCACTTTGCCCTGGGCCTTTGTACCTTCTCCCTACAGTTGAATAAAAAGCTTGTGAAACTCGAAAGCGAACTGTCGACTACTTTAATTTGATGAGTGCAAATTCTCTTTTGTTAAAGCTTCTCCGGCTTCAACGAATACATTCTCATTGCGTGTCTCGTGCTGCGCACTCGATCAATCTTCTGTGTTAGCCTTGGTCATTTTTTCAAAAATTTTATTATTTCATTTTTATAGTTATCTTTCCTGATTGAAATCAAAAATACATATCCTTGAAAGAAGTTCATAACGCATTTAAAGATATTTTCCTGGTAAAGAATTTGCGTCTATTTGATTTTTTCTAGGCTTGTGTCGATTTCCAAGAGTTCATTTTCCTCATTTTTTATATGCTTCTTTTATAAATAAAGCAATAACTACTTATCCTATCAAAAAGTTAAGTCTACGAAATTTGTAGATCCTTTTTTTGGTGCACAATTGAAGTTCATTTACATCTTCCGTACCTTACATGGTTTGATCAAAAAATGAATCCTTATATTTTCCACTATTTTTTGTGCGGCCAAATTTGAATTTTCGATTTTTTGAGAGAACTCGAAAAGTTGTAAAGATCCTCCTGTAGGGCTCCCAAAAATTAACATTTTTCTCTCCAAACTTTTTTTCATATCTTGCGTTATCTGGCTAAAAATTCTTATTTTCTTTCATATTTTTGGATTTTGAAAATACCAAGACTTTGACAATTTTGTTTTTATCAAAAAAAATCATAAGGATTGTTTCACTTCTTACCTACTACAAGAAACCGTACTTAGAATTTTTGAGTCTTCGAAAGAAAAATAAAAAAAAAATTTCAAAATGACCCCCCTGTTTCATTTTTGATCTAAAACAGCTGGTTAACGAACTTGACTTGTATTTTTGGTCCTTCAAAATGGGTGCCAAAGCACGATCGAATGTGATAATTCTTTCGAAATTTATCGAGTCCACATATTAGTTTTCATTATTTTTTGTGCGATCAAAATGTGAATTTTCGATTTTTTGAGAAAATTCAAAAAGTCGTATTCACGATCTTGTAGGGCTTCCAAGAAGAAACATTTTTGCTCTTTGACTTTTTTTCAATCTTGCGTTATTTGGCTGAAAATTCTCATTTTTTTATATTTTTGATTCTGAAATTGCCAAGACTCTGACAGTTTTGTTTTCATCAAAAAAATTCGTAAGGATAAATTGTTTCACTTCTCACCTTCTACAAGAAACCGTACTTAGAATTTTTGAGTCTTGGAAAAAAAATCCAAAAAAATGTTTAAACGCTCCCCCTCTTTAATTTTCGATACAAAACAGCTGGTTAACGAACTCGACTTGTATTTTTGGTCCCTCAAAACGGGTGCCAGAGCACGATCGAATATGATCATTTTTCCGGAAGTTATCGAGTTCACAGATTATTTTTCATTTTTTTTTGTGCGATCGAAAATGGAATTTTCGATTTTTTGAGAAAATTCAAAAAGTCGTATCCACGTTCTTGTAGGGCTCCCAAGAAGAAACATTGTTGCTCTTTGGCTTTCTTTTCAATCTTGCGTTATTTGGCTAAAAATTGTGATTTTCTTTTATAGTTTTGGATTTTGAAAATGCCATAACTCTGACTTATTTGCTTTTATCAAAAAAAGTCATGGAGATAAATTGTTTCATTTTTCACATTCTACAAGAAACTGTATTTACAATTTTTAAGTCTTGGAAAAAAAGCCCAAAAAAATGTTCAAAATGCTCCCCCCCTTTGATTTTGTATCCAAAATAGCTGGTTAACGAACTCGTCCTGTCTTTTCGGTCCCTCAAAATGTGTGCCAAAGGGCAATCCAATCCGATCATTCTTTCGAAAGTTATCGAGTACACAGATTTCAGACTACAGACAGACAAACAGACACCTTCGTGGAAACTATTTTCTGTGACTCAGGGGGTTTCAAAACGTGGAGATTCCTTCAAACCCGCAAAAGTCAATTTTTACATAAAACCAATATCTTCTCATTCAGGATGAGAATTCAAAACTTTTGCAAGATGGTAAATCTCATTTTGAACCTGTGATGTGTTATTAGTCGAAATAAGTAGCTTTTGATGCAAAATGTTAACTTGACTTAAAGTTGTTGAAGATCGTGAACCTTCTTTGAGATCTATAACAAATCCTAGTAAAGAATGGGGAAATAACCTAAAATTTTTCAACATTTTTTAAAATTGTTAAATCTTCTCATTTTTTAATCAAAAGTACAAATTCCGGACGTTCCAAATTGTGAAAATACCAGAAAATTAACATGCGAAAACATTATAAAAACATAACCAGAAACTGTGGACAAGTTGTAAATCTTCTTCGATATATCATTTTTGATTTGTGAAAAGTTTCTAAATCTTGTTCAAACAATGATTATTTCCGTTTAAAAATGTCCATTCTCAAAGTAAAACGCCACCATATAGCCTCAAATTACCTCTCATCATATTCATTATCTGAAATTTTCGAACATGAATGTCATAACCTAAGATTTTTGAAAATTAAAACCCTGATGGTAATGTTTGTTGGAAAGTTATATAACTTCCGGTAGGAAAGAATTTGAAAACCTATTATTATAAAAAATCTTCACAAATCCATCAAATCTCGTGTTTCAACGACATACAGCACAATAATAAAATAAGAAAATGACACACGTGCAGAATTCAGAAAACACATATGACGTGGAATAGATTCTAGCATCAGGGAATCGAAACGTGACGCTATCTGTTGGTTGCTCACCCAAGCTTCATGACGTGGAATGGTGAAATTTAGGTCATTAAACTAACTCACAGCGCCATCTGTTTGGAACGTATAGAGTTTGCAAATAATTGGAACTTTTTATCATATAATAAACATTTTATCTGCGATAGAAAAATTTTGAAGTCATTAATCGATATAAAAACTATCCTATGCCTCAAGTTGGACCCAATTTACGCACAGTACACAAAATTTTATCAAGATCGTTTGAGTAGTTTCGGAGTTTAGTGGCGACAAACATCGTGATATAAGATTTTCATATGTATGAATATTTTCCTTATTATTGATCGGATGTAGAGCTTCACGAGAGCGAGACGAGACGAGAGTCCACTCAACTCTCGATCTCGATCTCGTGAGAGATCCAAAATCAGACTCTCGTCTCGATCTCGAAGCAAATCACTCTCGT
>WSXT02116017.1:0-11070 GCA_011762715.2 Neuroterus valhalla | reverse complement strand
GTTGTACAGCAGAACAGAAGTAATGATTCTGGCTGACGGCAGCAACGAAAGTCTCGTGAAATGAGTATCGGTGCGCGCGAGAAAGTTTTTGCTCCCGGTGTGACAGAGGGCGCGAGTGTAGTACTGTCAATGCTTAAAATTAGATTTCCTGCCTTACAATCGATGCCGAAGGAACGTACTTTCGACCGAGGTATGAAGAAAAAAGATTTATTCTAGCATCAACTGTTCTAAACATGAATAATCAACACTAAGCTTCCGTAAGAGTTTCTAATATTCTATCCTAATGGAAAAAAGCATCGCAACCATCTTCCATGCATTTAATGTAATTATATAGTACATACTGCATCATGATAAACAAATTAAAGTTTCTTCATACCTCGGTTGAAAGTACATTCCTCCGGCATCGATTGTAAGGCAGAAAGTCTAATTTTAAGCATTGATAAAACTACACCCGCGCCATCTGTACCACCGGGAGCCAAAACTTACTCATGCGCACCGATACTCAATTTATGCGACTTTCGTTGCTGCCGTCAGCCAGAATTATTACTGATGTTCTGCAGTACAACGGAAAACCCTAGTAAGTGACATTTGCCATAGAGGTTATTCGCTCATGCAGATATGCTGAAAATAGTCACTGTCGAAAAAGTCACTAACTAGGTTCCTCCAAGGGACAGCAGTGTTACTCTCGCAGCTCTCGCTTGTTCATATAACCTCAAAGTTTGCTTGGATTTAATTTTTTTCCATGTATTATTGAATTTAATTTAAAAAGTGATATTAACCAAAGATTTATAAAAAAAAAAAAAATTAACGAAATGAATGAATCATTCTCATTTGACGAAACCACGGACAAGGAAGAGGTTATAAAAGATTCAAAATTATTTCTTTAAAATGTGATTAAGTACATTTACTTTTGTGAATGCATTTGATGCCTGCCCCCCGACCAGCAACACTCGATTCACTTGTGCTACAAAAGTCGGGGCAGGCATCAATACATGCTATAGTGTACACATATTGCTTATAATAATATGATTCTTTGCCATACTCTCGACCGGGTATGAAGAAAAACAGTATACACTACGCAGGCAGAAGTTTGAAAGCCCTAAACTTCGAGATATGATGCCCTCAGCTTCGCCTCGGGCACCATATCACACAGTGCAGGAATTTTAACTTTCTGCCCTTGTAGGGTAATATACTATTTAAATATCTTTTTAGAAAAGAGTTGGTGGAAACAAATGGCTGCCAGATCCAAATGCAGTACATAGAGTGTACTTTGGGAATGATATGTCTCATTTTACAGATATAATGGTCATATTTTGTGGACCAGTGGTATTGATAAGAAAGCTGAAAACGAGGATCGACCAAATTTATCTAATGTGCCTTGCACATTATTTAGCTCTGAATCTCATTTTGACAGGCAGATCACCTTGGCTGGAGAGTATCTGGTTGCTGGCACTCCGGCACTATACGAACGCGATCATGACAAAGAGAAGGTCAGAATTCCGGGACCGATCAAGGAAGATATTGCCATCTATGTGAGTCTTCTTTGAGAAAACCAAACTGAGATCTTGCATGATTTAAAGTGCTTTTATCAGGAATTTTCTTCCGAAAAATAAGTAAGGCAGCTGGTCAACTCATAGACTTATATTCGATCCCAGAAATTTCGAAAACCGTGTTTTGTCCTGTAAAATCAGCGCAACTTGGGAAGGTGGCCAAATTACAAGGATGCCTGAATTCACACTTTCTACTGTCATACACTATTGTTAGGGGTTCTGTTCCTTTTTTTCTTGAAAGCCTGACTTAATAGGACATTTCTGGTGCTAGGTTCAGATTCAGCGCGTTGAAAATTACGGAAAATGTTTTCTTTTTTTTTTTTTTTTTTTTTGTAAGTAGAAAGTGGAAGCAAGTAAGGGCCCCTGAATAATCTCACTTTTATTTGTTGTAGTTAATTTACAGAGGACTTTACCGAAACTTTGGCTTGAAATACGAGTACACTGTGCCTAAGAAGGAAGCTGATTATACTCCTGAGTATTCTTGGGTCTTTTCTGATTGGTCCTTGTGTACAGTCACGTGTGGAGGTGGTGTTCAAACCTCACGTGCATTTTGTCACGAGATCAAGAGCGGAATTGTCGAGGATCAGTTTTGTAATGAAACAGCTAAACCCGAACCAGTTGATCGAGAATGTAATCCAAAACCCTGTCCAGCAAGGTATATCCAGTAATACAAATTGATTCATTGTCTAGATTTGATAAGAGACAACCGATAAATCTCCTGAATTTCTTCAATGTTCTTAACGCCAACGCAGATGGTGGGTTGGACCCTGGCAGATGTGTCCAGTCACCTGTGGAGAGGGAGCCTTGCGGAAAAGATCCGTCATGTGTGTCTCGTCTGGGAGAGGAACTGATAGCACGGACCTTGCATTACCCGACAGAGATTGCGACAAAGATGATCGACCCGAAGAAGTCGAGCCATGCCCAAATTTGCCACCTTGTGGATCCAGTTCTGAAATTCCTTTCATCATCTACTCAGAAGATAGATACGGTGTGAAACATTACTCTTTCTTCTGCTTTTTAAACTTAGTGATAACAAATGCTATACATGGACTGGGTATATTTTAATGAAGAGCTCCACAAAGCCATCGTAAATCACAGTACAATTACAAACGCTCGGACTGATCTACCAACCCATAGGGAGTTCCATACTCCTTACTTCAACCAACACTACTAAGCGAAACTCTGAACGAGAGCCCATGAGCATCAAAAGTCTTCCGTTTCAGGCGCCGCTCTTCTTCTTATAAATTGCCTCCATGTATCCTCATATTTTCATTTTTCTTTTGCCTCCTTCACATCCGTGCATCTCTTGGTGCAACGTCTTATGTTTGTACAGCTCTATATATCTTTTCGATTTAAAGCAGATGTGTCCAACGCGTGGGCAACGGTGTAAATAACTATCACTCGTCAATCCCCTCTCTTACTACCTTGAATGCGTGCGTTCATGTGGTGAGCACGATGTGGGGAGGGGAAGAAAGGAGAAGCGCGCCAGCCTTGCGTTGGACACTCCTGATTTAGAGAAGCATTCACAGATTTTCACCATCAGCTTCTACGACATCTATTCCGCAGGAATTGCGTGCCAACCGCATCAAATTTACTCCTATACTCTTCTTACTTCCAGCATACTAATCTTGCATACATTTTTCTTACACCTTCTTACGACCATAATATTTTTTTCTCCTATTGACGTTCATCTTGGACACATATGATTCATGTTGTTATTCAGACTGCACAACATTCTTTGTAAATCATCGACTGATTCTGCAGATGTTTAGACATTCGTCCATGTATATATCAAACATCCAAAAGGATAGAACTTAGTATTTTCTAACGCCCTGCTTTATATCAGAACAATCGCTCCATCATATTCTTTCATTTAGACTGGTTTCACGCCATTGCTTCGCTTCACCCATTCGATATCGAGTGTATATTTTGAAATTTCAATAATAAAAAATTCTTGACTTTTTCAGGTGCTTTCTACAATATTACCTCCAGTGATCAAGACGGCATAACGATTGTTGATAGCGTCACATCAGAGGAGCCAGAGATTCTTGAATTTGATAACGTTGTTGATGAAAATCCAGAAAATTCTTTATACACTACCAAACCAAAGTGGATCGTCTCAAAGTGGGGTGTGTGTCAACTTGGCAGAAGAAGTCGAAAAGTTTCCTGTTCAATTCCAGGAGATTGTAGGTTGAAAAATAAGCCAGCGACAGCGGAGGATTGTCGTCGAGGAAAATGGGTTGCTGGTAATCTTATTTTTCTCCTGAAGAAAAAATATTAGTTTGAGAAACGAAATATCAACAGTACTGTACTATAAGTATTCAATTTAAGTTCTTAATTTTTGCATTTCAAACATTAAATGTGAAATTTGGAAAGCACTGAACGCAGTCTTATTGGACATAGAAGAATGTGTTGACCCTGCACCAAATGTTCCGAAGAAAGGCTTTTGTCGAAATGTCAAATTTTGAAATTTGTTTATGATCCAAAAGAAAATTACCAGAAAAATCGGAAGTTCGTGCTCAAAGAGTTGCTTAATTTTGAATTTTTACATAAACTCAATAGAAACATTCAAATTCCATTTAAATGTTATCCTTCTGAATGAATTTTGTTGAATTCTGCTATATGACTCATATTTTGTAAATAAGATCCACTGAAACAAAAGCTTCCGACTCATGAACTTGTCAAAATTAGAATTTTGAATAAACAGGATGGTTCGCAAATTCTACTAATATTCAAGCAAGCAAGTAGAATTTTCATAAAAACAAAAACGACGAAATATTTTTACAATTGGACTATTAGCTTTAGGAGTCCATTCACAATAAACTTGGAAAACAGCCCCTAGTTGCAAAGCTCCTTAGAATTATTTAAAGGGTTATTTCAAGAGCCCTCAATTATTCAAGTATGCAAATGGACATTTCCTAAGAAGCGAAATCACAGGATGTTAAAATCAACCTTAGGATAAACCACCCCAGTAATTCAATCAAAAAATCTCCCGTGGTTTTTGGAAATTTGAATTTACTCGCTTGAATCATTGAGGGATTATGAAACATTTCTTAAAATAATTTCAAACACTTCCCCTGCTAGGAGATGTTTTTCATTTTCATTTTGAAGTGCTGTCATGTTGAAACAAATTTCAAACAACCTGCATATACAAAATCGTGAATCTGTCAAGTTCATGAGTAAAATACTTGTATTCTAGCGGGTCTGATCTGAATATAAAAAGGCTTGATATCATAATCTAATATAATAATATAATATAATAATAGTTCGAAGAAAGATTCCAATAATAAACGAATAATTTATTGGAACACATATAAAAATTTTTAGTTTGATAATTGTTCGACTAAAAACTAATTATTCATTTGATAATTTTCTTTCGATAGTTGTTCTGCAGGATCGAAATTAAATTGAGAAATTCTGACAAAATCCATTTGCTGAAGATTTGTTGCGGGATCCGTTCTTCATGGCCCTAATCGTTGTTAAAAGATATTTTGCTCACGGGATTTTCTCAAGATTGAAACTTTTTCTGACATTTTCAGGCAAATGGAGTACCTGTAATGCTACGTGTGTTACAAGATCGGGTTTCAAATACAGGAATGTTGTTTGTCGAGACAGAATTACCAATCTAACGTCTCTGGACTGTAATTCTGAAAGAAAACCGCTTCAAATAAGACGCTGTCATCACAGAAAACAGTGTGGTGAGGAAAAACTTGGTAGGTATCAGTAAAAAAAATGCTTAAACGATTGGGGTGTACAAAATAAGTGCAGGTCGGGTTTTCAGGTAGACTCGCAGACCCAAAATCAACCCAACAACCCGCAATAATTTTGCAACCAACTAAAAAACTTAAAAAGCTGAAAAACCCTGTCTGACGTAAATTCCCAACACACTTATTCAATTTTCAATCCATAAAGACAAATTTTCATCTAAATAGTTGAATTTTGAACTAGGAAAGATAATTTTCCAGTTAAAGAAATAATTTTCAACCACACTGATGAATTCTCAGGTAAAATGATGAATCTCCAACTGGAATAAAGGTATTTTATGCAAAAAAGGTGAATTTTCAAACATGAAGATTAATTTTCCACAAATGAGATGAATTGATTTTCACAAAGTAGTTACATTTTCAATCAGAGGTGGATTTGGAGTTAAAATAATTACCTTCAACAAAAAAGTTTAACTTCCAACAAGCTGATTTGTTAAATGAAAAATGATGAATTTGCAATGGAGAATGTGAACAAGTTTCCTATTATAATTTAGAAATATTCCTGATTCGAAATACTCCTTTTACTCTAAAAACTGCTTGAAGTACTTTCTTCATTTTAAATTAAGGAGAAGGGACTTTCAAATTTGTACGAATTTTAAATGGAAAGAGCGACTTTCTCAGTTTCCTCTCTTCTCAATAAAATTAAAAATTGTCAGAATCAACCTAAAGGAACGTTACATTCTTCAAATTAACTGATAAGATCTCTTTTTTATTTATGAGAAAAGCGGTCATTTCTCGTATTTTTCCAGTAAAATCTTGAATCGTCTAGATTAAGTCAAGTGATTTCCTGGTTTTTTAATTGAATCTAGGAAATTTATGGTAACTCACAGGTAAACTTCGATAACTTCAAAAAATACATCTTTGTCAAAAATACAGTACGCTAGAGTTATCATATTATAATAGATAATTTCAGTGCAAATGCGGGTTGTCGGGTGCTTGCTAGTCTGCTGGCGAATCCGCCAACCCGACTAGACTCGCGATTTTCGTTACAAAAAACAGGAATAACTCAATTGTGTGTCCACCAGATTGCAGAGACAACATAGTACCCCCATCAATATGCACATCATACAAACGAATGTGCAACGTATCGACAATAGTACGCCAAAAATGCTGTGCTACATGCATGAAGAGACAAAGACATGTTCGACAAAATCGACGACATTAATTCAGGGACTAATTTCAAGAACTATAACCAAAAACAGACTTGATCAAAATGAAAGCCGTCAGCATTTTCAATCAGAAGTTGATGCAAGTCGATGAAAATGTGGAACTTTCACGCAAAAGTTTCACCTTTTCCGTGAAAATATGTATATTAACAGCTTAATTTCAAACTTGGAGATTTAGAGCCCAACTCACGGATTCGAAATTAAACTGCAGGCAATAGCATAAAAAGAGAAAGAGGAGTGTTTAAGTTTGAAACTATCATCAAGCGAGGAGCTAATTAGGCGGCTATTGAAGATTTATTGCCGGTAATCAAGAGTACAAAAAACTTCAGACAATAAGAAAAGAGAATAAAGAAAATGCAATAACAAAGAACAATTAGTTAACCTACTCAACTAAGAAGACAATAAGAATAAAATGCAGAGCCCTTGATCAGAGAAATTATGTATTTTCTAATATAAAAATAAAAATGAGATCATACCTTTTATTATTTACTTTTTGTGTCAGAGATATTGGACCTGATCGGAAATTTACTGATAGTCATAATTTATTTTACTTTGTTGAAATGGAAAAACTGTTCGTTTCAGCTGAACGAATTTCGATCTTCAACAAAAATCCTGAAATACACTCACTATTGACCCTAAAATCCCTGGAAATCTTTCAAATCATGTAAAATTCCTTGGAATTTCGAAATCTTATGCCTAAAAATCCATGGGCTGTAGGATTTCTTGAAATTTGTTGAAATTCATTTATGTATTTGAAATCTTACAGCTCTTTTGTAATTGTGTAAAATTCCTTCAAATCTGTCGAATCCTGTTAAATTCTTTTGAATAATTTGAAGAACAACGTTACATGAATGGATAAATTATTCGTTTGTGGTTTTCTTTTTCTTTTTTGGCATCAATTTTTGCAATACTCAAACACTACTTATTTCTTTAAGGATTTATGAAATGCGAAAAAATCACAAGGAATTTATTATAGGAAAATCATTATAGACCTATTTCGAATTTCCTATTATATTTTTTGTGCAGGTTCGCTGTACCCTCTGAAAATTATTATCAACTTCATAACACTTAAATTGCATTAGAACGGTGTCATCTGTGTATACTTCAGCTAACGTAGTTTTCTCAAATTCTCTCGTGCCTAATTAGATTAGTGTTCGAGGTGAGGTTTGTAAATAAGTTTGCGGCAAATGCCACATGCACGTTTGCAGCCGAGAAGTTTCCTACAATCTGTATAGTCGGAGCTAACGAAGGAGGATGTCAGGGTTTCTAGCCTTGATTGCCACGAAATTGTAATTTGTGGTCTGTGAACATATTTAAACGACAATTTTTTTAACTTATTATCCGAATACGGAACAGAGAAATAAGAGAGTGGAAAATTACTCGTCAAATTGGTCAATTTTATTAACTGATAAAATCAGTTATTTCTATCAATTTACATCACTCAAATTGATTAATAACCTACAGGAAAACTGATACCTTCTATCCCTGCACAACATCCACTAAGCGAAGCTCTTCACGAGATCCCATGAGCCTACAAAATCTTTCGTTCCAGGCGTCACTCCTATTCTTATAAACAATGTCCTCCATAGCCTCCTGCTGTAAAAAAAGTGCTAACCCAAGCTGAGACTACATAAGTAATTTTAATGTCCATCATTTTCTTTTTTTTACGTAGATTTTTCTTTGTCAAGTCTTTGAAGGAAACCATTCAACAGCCTATGAATTATCGAAATATTTAAGCTCGACTTATTATTACAGAACCTTGATCCGTAACTGTAAAAAAATTAGTGGTAAAAAAGTATGGGTTAACAGTTGAACCTGTTTTTTGAAATAAGACGAAGATTTCAACCATTAACAAATATAAACTTTTAATGATTTTCATACATTCCACGCAGCACCACATCTATGAAGAGATGCGCCAAAGGAACGTTCCAGCATATATAAAATTATACATAACATACACTTTCCTTTAACGCTGATACTTAAAAGATTGTTTTTTCTTCACTGATACAAGATATATGTATACTGCACTCAGAAGTAAAATAATATGAGCGACGTCAGGAAAAAAAAGATAAAAAGTTTTAACTACAATTTACAATGTACAACAGACATTTCATCAAGTAGTCTCACATCAACTACAACTGCTAGCGCATACGAAATGTATTAAGACTATTGGACTTAAGCTCTTACCTGAAAACTAAATCTCAATTTACTCAATACGTACTAGAAACAAATATTTTTAAGATACTGAGGCCAACTCCTTTTTCAAATAGTATAATGTCTACTATGCAAAAAACTGTCCAATTTCTACTTGAAGTCATATCTCCGATTTCTAATCTGAACATTCGAAAATGTGACTTTACGCAAAACTTGTTAAAAACTAGGGAATTTTATGCTATGTAGACACACTTCTATTCGATAAAGGAGTTGAGTTTATTTTCTAAAAAACATTTCATTGTAGTATTTATTGAGTTAAATGAAACGGCTGGATTTTTAGGTAAAAGCGGAAGTCCAACAGCCTTGAGACCAAGTACCAGAATATCACGTGATCAATTATTCTGAAAAACTAACTCGGTACCTAATGAGTATATTAGATTTTCTATACCATAGAGACGTAAAGGAAAGAAAAAGGTACGTCTCTTTGTTACAGAATATCCATCCGACTCATTAGTTTTTAAGTTTAAAAAAAAAAATGTATCGTCAGGATCTGATACTTGCCCTTACTAAACAGGCGGAATAATTTCGCGTGGCACGAAAGTTGGCATTGTAATTCAAATAAGCAGTGCCAGATGTTCGAAGGGAGTCATCTCTTCCCTTCTGACATAAACGTCAGATACGTTTACATTCCGAGTAATTCGGAAAAATGAATATTTACCATTTACGTCGGAAATTATTGGGAATTCGAAAGTTTTACGGTAATTACTGCACATTGGCCGCTCGTCCCCAATTGAAGCCACCCGGCCTGTCTTCGGGCAGAGGCGTGTAATCCGGATCATCATTGTGCGCGTCGAATAGAGTCTTCCTGCAATACAAAAACATTTTTAGGAAACCAAATTATGAATTTCGAATCAGCAACATAGATCAGATCAGGAAATACGTAACAATAGTCAATATCCATAAAATTTTCGCAAATTGAACCCCGGTAATCCTAATGTCTCCATTTACAGTTAGTCTTTCATCATTAAAAAAAGTTTTTGTAGTGGAACATACTGCGAAAAAGAAATGGGAAACTGAGGAAATCGAAATGAGAACTAAATCTGTTATTTGTTGTTGATTGTTGAGCGCCTTTAACTTGCGCATTAGCAAAATGTGATTCAAAACATGAATATTTTCTTGCATGTCAATTTTTCAGAATGTTGTCTGAGGCCCCGACTGTCTATCAATTTTCAAATTTTTCTTATTTAGCAATCTCGAGACGATGTTTATGCTTAATGGACCTTTATTCTGAAAACGAACAGACAAAAAACAGTTTCAAAATCCACGGAGTGACGAAAGATTTTTTCCAGGTGTTCAAGGACTTTGTGCTATGGAGTAAAAATGGACTAGAAAAAAAAATTGGCAGCCCAAAACATCAAAAAAAGAGTGGAAGCAAGTTAAAAAAATAATCATTCTTGTGTTTTATCAAATACTTTTTGTTTTAGTATATTTTTACAAGTATAAAGCCCCGAGGTGTTACAGAATTCTTTCGTAATTTAGTTAAATTAATTTTTGGTTTAAACCGGGGCTCCTTGAACTTGAATGCACGATTCGAAAACTTTAATTAAAAAGCTTTCGATCAATTTTAAAAAGGGGAAATTGTGAAATATTCAAGAACATATGTAAATCTCTCATAGTTAAAAAAATAATCCATCCAAATGCATAATCCATCACCTTGATTCAGACACATCAATTGGTGAGAATCGAAAAGTTGAAATTATTCTGTTTCGAAAAGAATGCAACAAAAAGCATTTCAAATCAACACAAAACGTTTTTTTCTTCCATTCGCATTAATCATGGTAAGTCTTAAGATCATGATTTGCGAGATGGAGATTATTTTATTTTATAATTATAATTCACTGTATTCAATTACAATCTTTTGAGGAAAAAAACTATTCAGAGATATAAATATCTGGTCCCCGAGGCTTAAATTATGAAATTCAGGATTTCATCAGAGTTAAGAACGCCCTCTACCGGCGGAAATCCGGAATCTTCACGCCTGTTTTTCAGCTGTAGCTGAAGAACCTACATTTTTTTAAACGTCAAGAAGAAACATTTTTCCTCATAATATAGCGAAAAGTAATCGAATTCTGCATCTGATAAGCCCAAATTAAGGGGAAAATGTCAATTGTATAATAAGATTCTTGTAAAAAGTAAAATTTCGTTGTTTTCGAACAATCAAAATAACTCTGAAAATAATTGAAATTTTTGAAGTTCTTGGTGTAACTGTTTGGATAATTGAAGGCCTGGATGCAATAACCGCCTTAGCGCTCCAACACGCGGAGAAGTATTGTCCGCGGAGAAAAGTTGGAAGTCAAACTTCGGTTACATAAAAATTGTTCAAATTTAAGTTTTGACAAACAATCCTTGTACAGAATTTGATTACGCATCTTTTTC
>WSXT02116006.1:0-11071 GCA_011762715.2 Neuroterus valhalla | reverse complement strand
GGACGCGTGGCGGTCTCGGGTAGATGAGGCAATGAACTTTCGAGTTCCAAATGCTGATAAATAATATAATAATATAATAATAATATAATAATAACAGTACATAGTGGAGACACCTAAACTAACCTTTTCTTTATAGAGTGGGACAATAATCGCTTTCCTTTTATCATTTGGAACTTCGCCGTTCACAGCACAAATATTCTTGATTTCACACAGCAACACAAATACATATCTGTCACTGCTCTGTAGCATTTCAGAGGTTATATCATCCACGTCGATAACCTTGCCATTCTTTAGTTTTTTAACAACGGCAATAATGTCGTCGCTGAAACACCACATCAAATAACAAAATATATGGAAAAGAATTGACGAAGGGTTATGTACTTTCTAGACAGAAGAACAACTGCAACAAGTTTTTCGCCAAAAAAATCGAATATCGTTTCTTTCAGAAGAAATTCTATTTGCTGTTTCTCATAAAAAGACATTTTTCGAGCAGCAAAAACGATTAAAATTGTTCATCAGTAATGGAACTTGAACCATCCTTTTGCCCTATTTTAGGAAAAAATGTGGTTTAGTTGGGGATCCAAGAGCATTGGAGTATTCATTTTTGGTCGACGCTTATTAGGGGACCCTCTACCACATTTTTTTGAAAATAGGGCAAAGTTTAACAATTAATTGTGGGGAGTGAAAAGTCATAGAAACTCAAATTAAAGATACATTTACTTTTCAATCGTTACAGAATGATATGAAATTTTTTTTGTTGGAAAATTCAAGATGGCGGCTTCAAGATGGCGGCTCTACTAAATCGCGTTCGCAGCTGTTATTCAAGGTTTCCGCTTCTTGTAGTGATCCGACATCAATGCAAAAGACATATAATAGAAATTCATGTAATTCCCTGTGTCTATTACCTGAATTTATTGAATTTGGGCAGAAAAAAATGAAAACTATCAACACTTGAAAAAAAGTCAAATTTTACCATTTTTCCAACTTTGACCTCGTTTAAAAATTATAAATAAACAATTTTTCTTTTCGAATTCAGCTAACAGACACATGAGAAAATATTCCCTTCCATGCCCGATTGGTATTAAGTAAATCGGATGAAATTAACGAGCTCAGGGAATGAATAACAAACGCAAAACATGGTTTTGAGATAAACGCGTTCAAAGTTTTGAGAAAATTTGAGTTTGCACAACTTTGTTGTTTTTTGTAATATCACAACCAAAATTTATAGTCGGGGGTTTTGGACGTCGCTGATCACAAAGTCAAATGAACAAAATTCAAAATGGCGAAGCCAATATTGAGGCCGCTCGGTGAGGTAGCGCTTGAGCGTCCTCGAGCGCGCAAAACACGAGTGTTTTCGAAACGCTCTTACTCCAAAAATATTTTTCAAATCGGAAAATCCTTTCGCACGAATATTCTCCACACATGTATCTATGATTTTCCGTAGAAGGAAAGAAATCGATTTCTTCAAAAAAATCTGGTGGAGGGTCCCCTTTAGCTGCCAGTCCTAAGCCTGGAATAAATGTTAAGGAAAAACGCATGCAAACTTTATTTGGAATCCGCTTCTTTTGTTTGATGATTCATCGCTTTAGTCGAAAATTCATATTTTTTATATAAAATCATCTTTCAATCAAATTCAAGACAACCGTACTTGCTTAATATTGGAGTATTTTATTTAAATTTATTTTTCTTCTTGAAATTCCTTTACTGGAAATTCATCTGTTTGGCTTTGAAGTGACCATTTTTGGTTGTTACAGTTTTGTTGATTTCGGTTAAAGAATCATCTCTTGAATCTAGAATCTTGTTTTTTCACATTCTCATTCTGAATGAGAAGGTATAAGTTTTATATAAGAATCGACTTTCGCGGATTTGAAGAATAATTGAAATATTCACTTCCCGATTTTTGGCATTTCAATTATTTACTATTCTTTGATATAATTCCATACGATTGTTCATATGATTTATCTTATTTGTTGGCAGAATAAATGAAGAATTTTCAAAAATGGAGAATGAGAAAATGTTTACAGGAATTCGATAACAAAACCTTTCAACAATTTTAAGCTGCTATAGATATGCTGTGGATAATATTCAAAACGCAAAAACATTGTATGCCAATTCAGAATAAAATACACATTTTTAAGGATATGAAAATACTACATTAGTAATCAAACACAAAATTTTTCTTGGAAAAACTTATAGAATAGCTCACGTGATTAAAAAACTTTTGAGCAGAAAAGAGTTCATTTTTTTTCACTGTGAGGAAAAAAATTCAGGAAGTTATTGAGCTCTGCGAAGGAATTTTCTCCGAAAGTGAATATTTATTGATAAACTGAAACAAAAACTCCTTGGTTCTAAACATTTTTGTTAAAAGAAAAGATACTCGTTCATTTTGGAGAGAATGAAGCATGAAAAAAACTGCCAAAATTGCACTTTGAGTTCAAAAAATCTTAGTTCCCAAACAACGAATTTTGACTGAATGAGATTATGATTTTATATTGCTTATTCAACGAACTTGTTATTTTAATTTTAGAAGTGAGGTAAATGAACAGCATTCAGTATAAATCTATATAAGTCAAAATTCGTTAGTTGGAAAATACAATTTTTGAAATCAAAACGCAATTTTCGTAGTTATTTTAATTCTTTCTTTTCTTAAGATTCATAATTTGACCAAAAATGGTTGTATCATGAAAGTCTTTGTTCAGTTCATCAGCAAGGATAACCTTTGAAGCAAAAAATTCATATCTCAATAAATTAAAAAATTTTATTACATTACCTTGAAAAAAATCAAACATTTCTCGAAACAAAGTTTTCATTTCACCTGAGTTTTTTCATTTATTGATTTTTTTTTTAAATTTATGCTCATTGCATATGCAACGTTCTTATGTTTTCATGTTTAATTATATTTTGAACCATACCAACAATATTTTAATACTATCAGCAGCATGTTTACAGTAGCGTGGATTTGTTGAAGAAATATAACGATTTCTTGTAAATTTTTGAAACAAAAAAAACTCAAACTGATCAACAACCTTGAACTTTCATTACAGATTGCATATTCAGAAATTAAAGACTGTGAGGTTCGTAACATGAATCTCACAATTTTAGTGAATAAGTTTTGCTATCGAAATCCTGTGGAAATTTTCGTATTCTTTATTTTTGAGAATTTTTCATTTATTCTTCAAACAAATAAGAGAAATCATACAATGCAATAATAAAATGTTAATATACTGGACTGAAGCAATACGAGCGATATATAATGATAGCAAAACAAGTGTGAGAGTAAATGGACAACTAAGCGATTGGTTTGATATTAGACAAATGTCTGAGAATGGCTCTCTTTGACGAGGAAGGTGTGACGCAAGGCCACGAACTTTCACTGTTCCATGGACAGTGAAAGTTCGTGGCCTGACGTTTGCAGAGGACAAGATCGTTACGGCAAAATCAGCCGAGGATTTGCAGAGGATGTTGAGCAGACTGGATACTAGCATGAAGAACGTAAAAAAATACTTATTCGGAATAAGGAGATCTCGAAACGTGAAGATTTCACAAATTCCGCGAAAGTCAATATTCACACAAAACCAATACCTTCTCATTATGATGAGAATGTGAAAAAATTATTCTGTTTGAAAGTAAGGATGGGAAAACGAAATGCAATATTACCCTAAGTGGAGAAAAGATAGAACAAGTTTATAGTTTCGTGATAGTTTGGAAGTTTATTCACTTCTGACGGGAAGATGGTTGCAGAGATTTCCAGACGTATAAATGAGGGTAGAAAGATTATCGGCAGTGTAGATGCTATTACCAAAAATGAAAATGTAACAAATAAAGCTAAAATTGCGATATATAATTCTGTGCTAGCACCAACTGTACTGTACGGTAGCGAGACCCGAACATATCAAAAAAAGGATAAGATGGTTCGATCACGTTGAGAGAATGGATAAGGAACGATTAAAATAGCAAGTTTATCTAGGTAGGGTTGATGGTAGCGTACCCAGAGGCAGACCAAAGAAGGTATGGATAGAATGTGTGAATGAGACCCTCGAGTGGAGAAATATAAAGAGTCCTAGAAATACAAGACTGATATAATACCTATCCCTGCCTCCTTCTCATACGCATTCCTTACCCGAAATCTCCCTATTAAATTCCAAATCCTTCTAATTCTCTATTTTCCAGTAGTACAGCAGGGCTAGAACCAAACGAGTAAGGCTCAATCCGAAAGGGGTTTGGCTCAATGGTACAATAATGAATAATAAAAAAATAAAACCCAGTTGAGACTATAGGAGCGTGTTTGAAAGATACATTTGTCTGCATGGCAGACATGTAGGAGCACCAAATAGTGCAGTCAGAGGAAGTAGATATACCAGCAGTACCTTCTCATCGGTGGTGCTTGATTGCATCTTCAATTACGGATTGACTGTTCTACACAGGAATCGTTGTACATCAGAATAAAAAAAAATCCCTCTCCCAGATTGCTGGCTTTTATTTGAATTTATTGTCGGCTCTACCTTCCTTCACCTGACGAAAATCCAATAAAATGTTAACATACCTACTTGACCCCTTATACTTTTCCTTTTGCTCAGTGAAAAATCATCAGTTTTTCTGTACTGCAGCTCGTTAGTAAAATCCGAGAAGTCCCGCGGATTCCTTATGTATAAAAAATGCTGACTATATTTCTCCAAGTATTGATGATATAATTTTACTCTGCAATGCTCTCTTTGTGTAGCTATAAGTGAATTTCCTCTTCTTAATTCTTGAGACACATTCTAGAAGATAACCTATGCAAATAATAAGGTGAACCAAAGATAATCTGCGGAAAAAATGGAGAATAGTTAGAGAAAACATCCACCGCGGGCAAAGAGGCGCTGCTGTATCAAACAAATATGGCTGCCTATGGAATTCGGCGTGTATATGATTAGCATTAGTCTTAAAACGTTCATTCAAGTAAAGTATAATTCAAGTGTGATAAAAATGTTGCTACTTTCTCTAAAATCATTGTGTTAGTATGCTGTTGCAACGCCATCTTCCAGAAACATGATCGAAGGTGAAAGGTCGATAATTCATGATAATAATAACAGTAATATGCACGAACAAGTGTCTATCACTGTCATGGACTGCACTGACGAAGCTGGCACGAGCCATAGATTTTATTCAATGATCATAATAATAATTCTATTTAATAATCACGTAATAACTGTATAAAAAGCAAACCAGGAAATATACAATCATCAACGCTGGAATGCGAAGAGCAAACTAGTTTTTGTTGAGCAGTATCTTTATTCTTGAGTTATTTCAACCATTCGAAACGTTTATCGACAACAATGCTTTCTCCAACAAGATTTTGCACTGTAACAGTATCACTGCCAAATTTTATGGAAACTCAAATTAGTGATGATTTTTTTTTGTTTTTTTTTTTTTTTTGAAGTCGCAATTGACAACACAGCACACGTTGCCTTTGCGAGTATCGTTTCTCTTTTTATAGTTCAAGGAGAATTCCATTTTTAAGATTTTATATTACCTTAATAAACTTCTTAGTACTTCTGACTGAATAATCTTACACAAAATTAATTATTATCGCGTTATGTGGATGCAACGCGCATGTGAACAATGCTACGTGTATCCTGTTGGCAGCCATGTTGATTAGTTCGCTAGATGGCCATCAGGTCTCGCATTGCAACTTTGAATTCCTAATAGAAATGTGCAATACAAAGTTAATTCTAGGAACTCTCAACCTAAAAGTTTGTAATGCGAAATTTATGATCTGTGGATTTCTTAATGGAACTGAAATGTTATTTTTCACAACACCACCACTGAAACTCCATTCATACATGCCTGTAGGGCGAGGCGAAACGTCGATTTCCAACCCTAGGGTTGAAATTTCTAGTTTTTCAACCCTAGGGGCCGAAAAAAGTTTTGAACCTATAGGTTGACTCCTTATCATTCGATTTCCAACCCTAGGGTTGAAATTTCTAGTTTTTCAACCCTAGGGCCTGAAAAAAAGTTTTAAACCTATAGGTTTATTCCTTATCATTGCATAGGCGTATTTCTCACACTCACTCTACATGCATGTATGAATGGTGTTTTAGTGGTGGTGTTGTGAAAAACGATATGCATTATACGGGGGCAAAACCGAGCTCTTGCACCTCGTGCGATTGCAGCCCTCGCTCCGCTCGGGCAGCCACCTCGCACTCGGTTGCAAACGCTCGGTTTCACCCCTTGTAATGCAACATACTATTAAATAGAATAGTTTTATTCACTCCTAAAGAGGTAAATTTCTAAGCCAAAGAGATAATTTTATACAAAACAGTTGAATTTCTAATCCTGGTCAAGATTGATTGACCGAAAAATCAACGAAAAATCGATTTCTGCCAAAAAGTTGGAACCCCAGAAAAATTGTTCAATTTTCAACACAGCAGTTCAACTTTGAATAGGGCGATACATTTTTTTACTAAAAATATGGGTTTCAACAATTCAGTCGCATTTTTAACTTATCAATTGAATTTCTAAAAGACGAATCAGGAAGCCAGTAGAAAAATTCCATTTTCCGATCAACCTATGGGAGATGCAAAAAAAAGTTTCTGGATAAAAATTGTTACCTTGAAAAAGTTGTATAAGGTAGTTATTAATTATTTTCCATAGGACATGAAGTTTTTGTTTTATTTGCAGAAAAAATGTAAATATTTAAAAATCCATTTTGTGACGTGCTTGAAGTTCCGAACGTTTGAATGAACGAAACTACTTTCTAATGTTCTTACAAACTAGAAATAAATCTAAAATATTCATTAAGGCCATGTTAAACATTGGTCACGTGACCCAAATTATCAGTTTTTTTGCAACACTTCACGTCCACACCGGAATATATTTCGAGTTGATTTTTTGGGAAAAGCCTTAGAAAACAATAAACTACGGTTTTATACAACATTTGGTTCAAAATTTTTATTGCAAAAATTACTGCAAATGGTAAATTACGAAAGAAATTAAAAATACTTCTTTTAAATTGTATTTTTGATCATATTTGTAGATAGAATAGATCTTCGAGAAAAAATTCGGTTCATTTAAACGTTCAGAACTTCCGGGACATATTTTGTGAGCGAACGGTACGAGATGAGAAAAAAATATTTAGTGACAAAATTCTCCACTTCAGGAGCAACCTCGAATGCTTTTCCAACTATTGCCTTATGAGACACGTAGTTTTTGTTTTATTAGCAAAAATAATATTGAAAATAAAAGAATCCATTTTGGGGTCAAAGTGTACGAGATAGGGAAAAAATGTTCCAAAATAAAATTGTTCACTTGAAAAATAACTATAATATGGTTAATAACTATTTTTTAGAGGACGCGTGGTTTTTGCTCTATTGAAAAAATAATATTGAAACTAAAACAAATCCACTTCCCGACTTTACTGTGCAAGATAAGAAAAAATATTCCGTTTAAAATTTGTTAACTTCAAAAATATCCTCAAATTTTTTTTTAACTGTTTCCTTATTGGATGCATAGTTTCCGTTCAATCGTAAAAAACAACATTCGAAATAAAAAATTTGAGTTTTCAACAAAACTATACGAGGTTCGGAAAGAATATTTGAATGAACAATGTTTTTTTTAGAAAGATACATTAATTTTGATTTTTACAAAAACAAGACGATTGAAACAGTATATATTCGAAATGTTGGTTCTCACGATTAAAACAAAAACCGTGCATCTTATGAGAAAACATTTCCCTACAAATTTGTAGGCCCCATCAAAGACAATAATTTTCCATCGAATATTTTTCTGTATCCCGTACAGTTTGGCTATAGAATGAATTTTTTTATTTCTTATATTATTTTTGTTAATAGAACAAAAACCGCGGGTCTTATCAAAAAATGGTCAAATGAAAAATTTTTTAGATCTTTTGAAATAAAACAATTTTGTTCTCCAATATTTTTTTCCTATCTCGTACAGCTTGGATGCAAAATGTATTTTGTTATTTTTATCATTATATTTTCAAAAAGAACACTAATCACGTGTCCTGCCAAAAACTGATAAGCTTGAAATTTGTAGATCTTTCTGAATAGAACAACTTTCTTGCATAACACTTTTTTCTATCTCGAACCGTACGGCCACAAAATGGATATAATATTTTCATTTTAGTTTTGCAAATTAATCAAGAACTGCGTGCCCTGTCGAAAAATTATTAAATACAAATTTGCATAACTTATTCAGATGAATTATTTTTGTTCAATAACTTTTTTCGGATATTTCATAGGTTGATCGGAAAATGGAATTTTGGATTTTTTTGTATTTTATTTCCATGGTTGAAACCATAGCCGTAGGTCAAAAATGGGTGATAACGAACTTGACCTTTCTTTTTGGTCACTCAAAACGTGTGCCAAAGGGTAATCCAATCCGATTCGTCTTTCAAAAGTTCTACGATATACTGCCAACAAAACAACGACAGACAGACAGAAACCAACTTAAAACTTGTTTTTTCGGGCTCTGGGGGGGGGGGAGTTCTAATAATGTGGAGATTTCATTAAATTTGCGGAAGTTCCGATTTTCACATAAAACAAATACTTTCTCATTATGATGAGAATGTAACAATGCAAATTTATTTGCTTCAAAATCGATGCCTATAATGCCTTTAATGTTATAGTAATATTATAACAAATTATTATAGTAATATTATAACAAATTATTATAATAACGAAGTCCGTCCCCATGGCTTGAAACAAATGATTCAACTCTTTGTTCAAAAATTCAGCTGTATTCGGATAGAGTTCAATATTCCCATAAGAATGGCGTTCTTGTATAGAATGATTCACGGGGCCACAAAAGGAAAACGAGGTGGACCTTTTTTGATCTTGCTTGTTCTATATTATGTTCTTTGGGTCGCTGATAACGATCCTGCTGTGCATGTAACCCCACCACTTCTGAGTCAAGGTCAAATGAAGATCAAACTCCTCAATTCACGAAAAATCATTTTTTATTCTGGATTCTGGAAGTACGAACAATCTCACCTGTAGACACACTTTGACCTTTCTATCGGAATGACCCCTGCAAGTTATTTGGAGGTCACCTAAAAGTCAAATTCTCTTTGAATCATCCAGGATCCAGCTAGTAAATCGGCTAGGTCTGGGTCTCCAAACTACGTATCATTGTATTTTTCAAGTCGCTGATAACGATCCTGGTGTCCATGTGAACCCATCTCGTCTGGATCAAGGTAGAATGAAGGTCGGACTTTGTTATTAGAATGATAAAATTTTTTCGGCCTATGATTAGAGATTACCTCTTACTCGAAGGGGGTCCTATAAGCTATTTAGAATTCATCTGCTGATCGAATCCTTGTTTAAATTGCTCAGCTTATGTCTTAGAAGTAAGATCGTATGTTAAGTTTGCCGAACTTCATGAGAACTAGTCAATCTGCTACAAAAAAGCATGTCCTTTAGACCTAAATATTTTTCTAAAATATAAAGTTCATAATTCAATAAAGAAATTAAACGAATCATTATTCAGTATCAAATTAGAGTGTGAATATTCAACTAATTTCAAATGTTAGAACACGCAGCTTTATTTCTATGGAATCACTTTCTGACATGGTGTATCTATACTCATATAACATTTTTGAAAATAAGCTTATACTATGAATTCTGAATGGCTTTTGGAGCTAACTTCGAGTAAGAGGTTATCTTCAATCGCAGGTCGAAAAAATTTTATCTTTCTAATAAGAAAGTTCGACCTGCATTTTACCTTGACCCAGACGTGCTGGGGCCACATGGGCACCAGAATCGTGATCAGTGACTCGAAAAACACAACGGTACGTAGTTTTGAGGCCCATTTCTAGTTTATATACTAGCTGGATGATTCAAAAGAGAATTTTACTTTCTGATGACCTCCAATTGACTTCCAGAGGTCATTTTGATTAGAAGATCGGCTGAGGTCGAATTGCGGAATGGTCACGGGGAAGCAGCCGTCGGTGCCTTCCCCCTCCATGCTACACCTCTCCCGCAACTGGGCATCAGCTCATTAGCACAAATAGTCAGAAAGAAAAATAACGAAATTTGCAGTTTTGCACTTACAGTTCTGGAAAAAAGATATTCATAATCTACGGCTGTTTACGAATATTTGAAATTTGAGACTCTCCAATATTTAATGTGTAGAATGTGAAATGTTGCCATTTTCAATGTTTTTCTCTAAAACGTTCAATTTCTAAGCCTGAAAATTGAAAATTTTCCAATCTTGAACAGTAGTCGATTTTTTCATAAAATGTTGAATTTCCCAAAAAATATTCAAATTGTACTTCAAAGAAACAATCGAATTTTCATAGAAAAAGGATAAAAATTTCTGATGAAAATGTAATATTTTTAAATAAAAATATTAAATTTTCAGCAAAAGATATGAATGTCCTACGAAACAGTGGAATTTTTAACTCAAAAATGCCGACTTTTGACTCTATTGGATAATTTTCATCCGAATTGGTGAATTCTCGTTCAAAAACAAATAAATTTCTACAAAACCGTTGCATTTTAAACCCGAGAATATATATTTATAAGGAAAAAGATTCGTTTAAAAAAATAATGTATAATTTTTTTTAATTGGTGGATTTCCAACAAAACATTCGAAATCCGACTAAATTGCTTCATTTTTCAAGCGAGAACAAATCGTCAGTGTATTTTCAACTCGAAAATGATTATTCTAAACAAAAAGGATAGTTTTCAACCAAATTATTAAATTCTCGATCGAAATCTAATTATTTCCGTAAAACTGTTGAATTTTGAACCCAAATATAAGCATTTTCTAGAAGGAAAAGTCTTTCAAAAAAAAAAAAAATAGATAAAACAAAAGTTGAACTCTTGCCATAAGATAGGAATGCCCTACAAAACAATGGAATGTCCAATCCGATTATGTTGATTCTCAACTTTATCAACTAATTTTCAACCAAATTACTGAATTTCATATAAAAAACTAATGATTCTTTACGAATCGCTGGATTTTGAACCTGAATATACATATCTTCAAAAAAGAAGGTTCTTTTCAAAATAACAATGGATGGATTTTTTACAAAATTTTCAACAAAATATTCAAAATTTGAAAATGTCGA
>WSXT02115995.1:0-11071 GCA_011762715.2 Neuroterus valhalla | reverse complement strand
AAAAATTTGATTTCTCGTCGTAAAATTTTTTTCATCAACAGATTTTACAGTTGATGCCAGTATATTCGAGACTCCTTAGTATTTGGAAAATAGGTTTATGGAAGCTTATATTTTTGGTCATGAATTATATTGTTCCATTAGGAAATCCGAATTTTCGGTATTAAATTCAACTTTCCCTTTAAAATTGAGCTGTTTATCAGGAAATTAACTTTTTCTGTAAAAAATTCATACTTTCGGGTAAAAAATTCAACTGCTTTGTAATAGAGATCGTTTTTTTCTTGGCTTCAAAATGTAAACAATTGGGTGAAAGTTGAACTGTTTTCCAGTAGTTCCAGCTGTTTCGTAGACAAAATTTTTTTTGTTAAAAATTCATATCATTGTGACTGAAATGAAATTATTTGGTTGGAAATTGAACTGCTTTCTAGTGAACTTAACTGTTTATTAGAAAATAAACTTTTTTCAATTCCTATTTTTGAGTTCAGAATTCAACTTTTCCATAGAATATTTGTCTTTTTGGCTTTGAGATTCAACATATTTTTGAAAAATTGAAGTTTCTACTCACAAATCAAATTTTTCGTTGAAAGCTTATATTTTTGGTCATAAATTATATTGTTCCATTACGAAATTCAAATTTTTTGTATTAAATTCAACTTTTCCTTAAAAAATTGAGCTGTTGAGCAGAAAATGAACTTTTTCGTAAAAAATTTATACTTTCGGGTAAAAAATTCAACTGCTCTGTAGTAAAAATCTTTTTTTTTTGCATCAAAATTTATACAATTGGGTGAAAGTTGAACTGTTTTCTGGTAGATCAAACTGTATCGTAGAAAAAATTTTCTTGTTAAAAATTCATATCATTGTGGTCGAAATTAAATTATTTGTTTGGAAACTGTTCCCTAGTAAACTAAACTGTTTAATAGAAAATAAAATTTCTTTTACTTCATATTTTTGAGTTCAGAATTCAACTTCTTCATAGAAAATTTGGCTTTTTTGCATTGAAATTCAACATATTCTTGAAAAATTGAACTTTCTACTCACAAATCAAATTTTCCGTTGAAAGCTTATATTTTTGGTCATAATTTATATTGTTCCATTAGGAAATTCAAATTTTTAGTATTAAATTCAACTGTTATTTAAAAAATTGAGCTGTTTAGCAGAAAATGAACTTTTTCGTCAAAAATTTATACTTTCGGGTAAAAAATTCAACTGCTCTGTAGTAAAAATCTTTTTTTTTTTGCATCAAAATTTATACAATTGGGTGAAAGTTGAACTGTTTTCTGGTAGATCAAACTGTATCGTAGAAAAAATTTTCTTGTTAAAAATTCATATCATTGTGGTCGAAATTAAATTATTTGTTTGGAAACTGTTCCCTAGTAAACTAAACTGTTTAATAGAAAATAAAATTTCTTTTACTTCATATTTTTGAGTTCAGAATTCAACTTCTTCATAGAAAATTTGGCTTTTTTGCATTGAAATTCAACATATTCTTGAAAAATTGAACTTTCTACTCACAAATCAAATTTTCCGTTGAAAGCTTATATTTTTGGTCATAATTTATATTGTTCCATTAGGAAATTCAAATTTTTGGTATTAAATTCAACTGTTATCTAAAAAATTGAGCTGTTTAGCAGAAAATGAACTTTTTCGTCAAAAATTCATACTTTCGGGTAAAAAGTTTAATTGCTTAGTAATAAAAATCGTTTTCTTTTTTGGCTTCAAAATTATACCATTGGGTGAAAGTTGAACTGTTTTCTAGTAGATCAAGCTGTATCGTAAAAAAAATTTTTTGTTAAAAATTCATATTACTGTGGTGGAAATAAGATTATTTCGTCGGAAATTGAACTGCTTCTAGTAAACTAAACTTTTTATTTGAAAATAAACTTTTTTTAATTTATATCTTTGAGTTCGAAATTTAAGTGGTTTGTAGAAAATTTGTATCCTTGGCTTCATAATTCAACTAATTGGTTACAACTTATACTTTTTTCAGTTGATCTAGCTGTATAGTGGAAAAAAAAAGTTTTTTCCCAAAAAGATTCATATTGTCGTGTTGGAAATTGAACTATTTGGTTGAAAATTAGACTGCTTTCTAGTGAGTTGGACAGCCTGGTAAAGGATTTGTATTTTTAGCTTCAAGATTCAGAATTTTGAAATGGAAATTAAACTTCCTATAAAAATTAACATTTAAGTTATTTAAGAAATTTCAAAGGTCCTGAATTTCGCATTTTAAAATATCCAACAATAGTTTATGGAAGGTCCCTTGTAAAATTTCAACTAAGTGTCGTAACTTTGTTAGCATAACAACTAACGAGTGTTTTGATATCAAATACGGAAGTTACGTAAGTCTGAAAATTTTTCTGATTTAATAACGAGGGCTACAGAGAGACTTGAGACACCTCTGGTTTTGTTTACATTATTTTTGTTATTTCTCGATTCGTTTAATATTAGCGCAGAAAGTGTATTCCGAACACATACAGGTAGAATTTATCGGAATTCATTAAGATATAGAGGAAGTGTAGTTAGATTAGGAATTGTACGTCTTCTGATAAGAATTATAATACACGAATCTTAAACCTTATTAAGTGACTGACTTTATCATGCCGAAATTGTGCATCAGTTATACATTAGCAACTAGACTCATTGGCTCATTTGGACTCGTGAGTATAAGTATTAACATTTACTAATTCACAAAGTTTTCAATTTGTTTGTTTCTTTCTTCATAGAAATTCTTTTCCGATGATACTAGATTTTCATGCGCGCACTTGGCAAGCGTAAAATTTATTCCCACTTGGTAGAGACCTTACCGATAGAATTGTTCATTTCTCAATGATAAAGATGAATTTCGGAAGAAATAATCCAATTTTCGATGAAAATTTTGTGTTTCCTAACCACGGAAAATTTCCGACTCAATGAAAGAGAAAAATTTCATGGAAGCGTTTAATATGCAAGCAAAAAGACGAATTTTCTGCAAACAAAATACATTTTCATTACAACAATAAGAATTTTGAACAAAAAAGTTCATTTCTTATGAAGCAATTCGATCTATCAGAAAACAGTTTAATTCCAAAACAAGATAGTTTAACTTTGAAGCCAAAAGTGCGAATTTCCTACAATACAGTTGAATTTTTGATCCTGAAAGTATGAGGTAAGGACGGAAAAAATTTATTTCCCACTGGACAGTTAAATTCACTTGAGAATATTTTGATTTTAAACCGATTAGTTGAATTTTCTGAACGAAAAATTTAACTTTTGACCAAAAATATAAGTTTTTAATCAAAAAGTTAATTTTTAACTGAAAAGGTTTATTTCCCACAGGGTAGTTGAAGTTAAAAGCTGAAACACGAATTCCCGCGAAAAATTTGAGTCTTCAACATAATAATATGGATTTTTTAACGAGAAAGTTGATTTTTCACTGACAAAAATCAATCTTATAGAGAACAGTTCAATATGTAACCTAAAAGTAGAATCCCGAAGTGAAAAAGGAGAATTTTCTCGAAAATAGTTAAATTTTTAACCAAAATATGCAATTTATAATTGACAGATCAATTTATGGGCAATTTGTTCAATTTTCAACAAACAGTTAAGTTTTATAACAAAACATTTCAACTTTCTACCAAAAATATGAGTTTTTAACAAGAATGCTTATTTAAGAGCCGAAAAGATCAGTTTTCTACCAAAAAGTTGAGTTTCTAACACAAGAACATAAATTCTCGAGAAAAAAGTTCATTTTCTACTGAACAGTTCAGAACAGTTGAATTTCAAACCAATTAGTTCGATTTTTCTTGCAAAACAAGTTAATACAATACAAGAATACAGGAATATGTGTTTTAGACTAAAATATTAAATCCCAACCAAACTCTTGAATTTTCAAAACAATAGTGTAATTTTTCAACGAAAAACACGAGTCTGCAACATAAAAGTCCATTTTCCACATACTAGTCGTATTTTCAATCCAGATATAATAATATTGAACCCAGATCATAAGTTTTCAAGAAAATATTTACATTCTATCCCAAAAAAATGATTTAAAAAAAAAAATTATTATTATTTCATAGAATTTTCTATGAGGAAGTTTCTTTTCAACCACACATGAAAATTTGACCATAAACAGCTTCATTTATGAATGAATAGTTGATTCTTTGGAGCAAAAAAGAAGAATTCTTATGAGACAGTTGATATTTCTACAAAAAACGACAAATTTTTTACTATGGAATTTTCTACCGGGATGAACGATTTCTGAAAGAAACTTGGATTTTTGGAAAAAGATGACTTCCTCGTATAGAATAATTGAATCCTTGAATGAACAGTTGAATTATTAAACGAAGAGTTAAATTTAACTAAGAGATAATTTGAATAAAGCCAGACAGTCAGATTTTCTAACAGGGAAATGTAATTTACGAAAAAAATCAGCTTTCAACAAAAGAGTTAATTTTTCACTAAACAGTTTTATTTCGAACCAAATAGTTGAATTTGCATGCAAGGTAGACGAATATCTATATAATAGTTCATTCTTTGATTTGGAAAGACAAATTTTCGCCAAAAAAGTTCATCTTCTACGAATAAGTAAAATTTCCAAATAAATACTTCAATTTCTATGTTATTTTAACTCGAAAAAAAGAATATTCAACCAAGATGATGAATTTTCTAGACAATCTTCCAATTTTAATTAGAAATGATCATTTTTCAACCAAAAATTGCTTTTTTTATTTGCAATTGCAAACATTGGCTTTTATAATAAAAGATAACCAATTTTCCATTAAATAGTTAATCATTCATAGAAGTCATAGGAGTAATTAAAATCATTCGTTCAAGAAATATATTATTTTCTTGAAAATCAAACTGTTTGGTATAATAATATATTATGCACCGAGAGCAAAAACAGACATTTGCGCGCCGTGTATGATGCTAAGCACCGAGGCATAGTGAGAGGCACTTCACTTCATGCAAGGCGCAAACGACCGTTTTGGCTTGAGGTTCCCATACTATTTTGTCCGGCAGCAGAGCGAACGCGAGTTTTCGCGACCAATTAGTTTTACGGATAATTTTGTAATACTTGACGGTGCTCTGGAACGGGTAGTTAATTCATTTGTAGCGTTTTCCGACCCCCCCCCCTCCCCCTCAGCGGAGCGAAAGCGAGAAATTTTGCTCCGCTGTCGGACAAATTAACTTGATGCTCAATATTAATATTTTATTGTTGATTGATCTGAAAAGATGGCTTCGACTGATAATGTTTCTGAAATAGTAGTTGTAGAATTTCTTTCGTCTCACGGTCAATCATAAATAATTAAAAACAAATTGAGCCAAAAAACATCTTGAAACTCAGAATTCATTTCTTAATTAAGGAAACTCCATTTTTACACTCCTTTGCAATCCTCGGCCTTTCGGTACATTGCGTACCGTTTTGAAGAGGTTAATCTGAGTTTACACATAGTTTGAAATACACCCATAACATTAGGAAGCAAAGAGAATAAAATTAAAAAACATATGTTTAATCTAAAATCAATGATCTCTCTGTTGGAAACTGAACATCCATTTTTCAATAAATTGAATTTTTTTATGCATTCAACTAGCTTTGGAAATTTCAAATTTCGTAGACTTAACTTTTTTGAGTAGGAAAACTTGTTAAAGGAGCCATCAGTCATTATTATTATTATTATACCATTAAGCCAAATCCTTTTTGGGGTAAGCGAAACTAACTTTTAGAAAACGGTATTTTAGGCAATTTGAAAATTGGCTCAATTTTTTTATCTTTTTTTGAAATTTTTCCAATTTCTAATCGTAGACATTTAGTTCAAAAGTTACATTAGGTTTTTTGAAATCTCGTAATCAGATTATTTATAAGTTGTTGAATTATCGATTATTTTTCCCCTTCTGTTCATCACGTTTTTTTAATAGGTATATTCGAAGGTGTTTTTCAAAATTAAGTCGTTCAATTCCTGGTGTTTTATTTAACTGCCAGCAGTTGCGGATCTTAACATGAATTTTGAACGTCGAAAAGAAACTTTTTCTTTATTGAATCGGAAAAAATGTAGAAAATATTGTAAGATTCAGTCAATTTTCAAATTACATACCTAAAATATCGTTATGTGAGAGTTATATTATATTTGATGGCTCTATTTACATGTATTTTGACTCACAAGAGTAAATTCTTCGAAATTCAAAATTTTCGAAACGAGTTAGTACCGAAACGTCGAGGATTGTGCTAGACTTTTGGACAGGCCATCATTTCCAGAAAGTCTCGTATACTTTTTATGAAGGGGTCTTAAATTATCATGGAAAAATTTAAAAAAGTCGTGGAAGTATTCAAGCACAGTTAAGGAACAACAGTCCTGGATTTTTCATCAGACAGTTTATAGAAAAATTGTATACAGTCATGACATAGTTAAAAAAATACCTCTTCATATTTTTAATGACTTGAATTGAGTAAATTCTATACTGAGGAACGAAGAACTAGAACACGAGTCAGTGAATCACTCCTTGACTGTCTGCAATTCGGTTGCTGACACGGAGAATGCGCAGTAGGGTGGTCCAAAAATTTTAATTCCGGATTCTTATGCAAAACGCCCGGAAGTTTGTTCGAATCCACAAAAAAAAAATGCATTTTTTTTTTTAAATATATATATAGAGGTGCCGCAAGCCCCGTGAAGTTTAACACGTATTTCCCATAAGAAAAAAATACTTTTTTTGTAAATTTTATTCAGAAAACTCAATATAAGATGAATCGAGTTCGAAATTCACCATTTCTCTTTACAATTGGTCACAGAATGCCGATCAAATATTACTTTTCAAATATCGACCCCATAAGTCTGTCTTATAGGGTCCCAAAAAACCCTCATGAGTAGAAAAATGGGTTTTTCGAGTTTTTGGCGCTAATTATGATTTTTTGCGGTTTTTTCAACGCAGGTTGTTTCAAATACATTAAATACTACTTTATACTGATAATTAGATGTTAATTCAAATTGCTCAAACAATTTATCATTGTTTTTAGCAACTCTTTCCTAGAAAAGGGTTAGAAACTCAAGGTTTTTTCTGAATTTTTCAATTTATTTTCAACGTTCCAGTTAGAGCGAAGTAATAATCAATTAAAGTGAACAGAAATAATTTTTTAAACAGTTTGTTATTATTCATAACAATATTCTCTTAGAATAATGCTACAAAGTTGCGGTTTTTCTGAAATTTACAACTTTTTGTCCACTTTTCACTTGAAGTGGGTATTAATTTAATACAATTAAGCAAAAATAATAGTTCAAACAAATTGTTAATGTTTATAGCTATCTTCTTCTAGATCAATACTACATAGTTGCGGTTTTTCCGGGAATTTGAAACTTTTTATCACATTTCAATTAGATTGAAGTAACGATTAATTCATGTTAAAAAATATTTGTTGAAACAATTTATTATCATTGCCAACAATATTTTTTTTGCCTAATGGTAGAAACTTGCGGTTTTTTCTGAAATTTTTAACTTTTTGCCCACTTTTTACTTGAAGTAAGTTGATATTTTATTTTATTTACCAAATTGAATTTTTAAAAATGTAGGCCAAATTTTCAAACTTAAATAAGAAAAAAAGCAATCTGATTGAACCAACAAATGAATCTTATAAATCTAATTCAATTTAATTGAATTTCATTCAAATTCCTTCAGTGCAACGTTAAGCCTTTCAGAAAAACCACAACTTTCTAGCACTTATCTGAGAGAAAATGTTTATAAACAATGATAAATTGTTCAAATAAGAATTTTTGTTAACTCGCAATAATTATTACCTCACTATAAGTGAAAAGTGGACATAAAGCTTGAGAGTTTAGAAAAAAGCGCGACTTTTTAGCACTAATCTAAGAGGAGGAAGCTATAAAAATAATAATTTCTCCAAACAATTATTTTTGTTAAATTAAATTAAATATTTACTCACTCTAAGCGACAAGTGGGCAAAAAGTTTGAAATTTCAGAAAAAAATGCAAGTTCTATCATCAAGCAAAGGAAATATAATAAGCAATGATAATATATTGTTTAAATAATTTGTTCTCAAACATGGCTAAATTATTACATTACTCTAATTGAAAAGTGATGAAAAGTTTAAAATTTAAGGAAAAACCCGCAACTATGTAGTATTAATCTAGAAGAAGATAGCTATAAACATTCACAATTTGTTTGAACAATTAGTTTTGTTTAATTTATTTGTATATCACCTCCCTCGAACTGAAACGTTGAGAATAAGTTGAAAAATTCAGAAAAAACCTTGACTTTCTAACCCTTTTCGGCGAGAAGTTGCTAAAAACAATATTAAATTGCTTGAACAATTTGAATAAACATCTAATTATCAGTATTAAGTAAAACTCGAAAAACCCATTTTTTCACTTATGCTGGTTTTTTGGGACCCTATAAAACAGACTTATGGGGGTGAAATTTGAAAATTAATATTTTATTAACATTCTGTGACCAATTCTAAAGAGAAATGGTGAATTTTCGACTCGATTCATGTAATATTGCGATTTCTGAATAAAATTTACAAAAAAGTCTTCTTTTCTTATGGGAAATACGTGTTAAATTTCATGGGACTTGCGGCACCTCTAAATATTTTTTCTTCCAGAACAAAAAAAATGCATCTATTTTTTTGTAAATTCGAACAAATTTCCGGGCGTTTTGCAAAAAAATTTGGAAAAATTTTTTTGTAATGCATTTTTGGACCACCCTGAAGCGCAGTGAGGAAAAAGTGGAAACAAGTGAAGAAAAGTGAAGAGATTTAGTGTTGACATCTGAAGATTAGGAATCACGCGTAAGTGATTTTTGAATTAGGAAATCGTAACAAATTGTTGCACGATTGTTTCTTAAACGAGCATTTGCAAGGTTACGAAATTTTCAGCGGAAGTAACTATTCCTACGTCGTTCTCAATATTTGCGATATTACGTATAATACACCCATTTCAGTTCAAATAAATTAGCAGATGGCTGTACATAATCTGTACATAATACATGTATTCATAAAATTCCGAGAATAAAATATAAGAATGTATCATATAATAAAATAAATTGTGTTTATTTTTATTCCAAAAACATTTACAGAGATATAGAATTATTTTTTGAAAAAGACACAATAATTGTTTATGAATTTCCTTATTTATTCAAAAAAACATCATTCTGATAAAGAATCTAAAATAGTTTCAATAAATTGTTGTTAAAAAATTGTTATTTTATTGCTATTTTTGTAACGTAGATAAATTTTCAGTTATTAAAATTAATTATGTTTGAGTGATGATCATTCTAAAAAACTAGTTTTTTTTTAAACAAAAAGAAAACCTATTTGCGAAATTTGCGATTTAAAATTATTAATAGTGTAAAATAAAAACAGTTCAAGATTATTGATATAAAATTCTTGATTAAATCACGGTTGTGGATACAAAACCGGTACCGGTAGAAAAAAAAATTCCGGTAGCGATAATTTTTTTTTACCGGTTTTTTTCCAATAATTTTATCAAAAAAAAATTGCGTAAGGTGGTATCCTATGAAGGACAAAGAAAGGGGAATGCGTGTGACCAACATCAATTCTGTGAACACACAAGACACACAAGACTTGAAAAATGGGAAGGTTTGCAACCTAAATTATTTCCATGACTAGAAACAGGGGTGAATCCCCCCCCCCCACTTCCTCAAGGTCTGGGAAAAGGGAAAGGTATGTGACAAATTTTATTTCTATGACTAATCACAAAGGTGCATTTCCGCCCCCCCACGGTTTTCGATAAAATAAGGGAAAACGACGGTACGAAATGCAGAGTTGTGGTGGAGTTCCGAAATGGGCTTAACTCCGAATAATTTGAAACTTTGTATACACACGTATTTTAACGCGCTGATCACGATTATAATGTTTCAAATACCCGAAAATTTGATTTTCATGGCGAAAACCATGAGGAACCCAGAAAAATCATGTTTCTTCACGTTTATCTCAGTGAATAGTGAAAACTTATAAAGTAGCTTTAGATAAAGTTATACGTCCTTTGAAAATACATATTTTGTATTGTAAATGTTTTTACTCTACGACTGATGGTTTTCGAGGAAATAGACCACAAATATGGAAAATCACAGATATGCTGCAAAATTTCAGGCCGTGCGACTTAAATTATATGAAAAATTCCTGGAAGGCTGGATGGACGTTAGATATTGAAAATGGAAGAAATGATGAACCTAGAAATTCTTGGAAGGGTGGGTACGAACGTGTAGAATGGATGGGAGAAAGAAAGGTTTGCACGAAACATGAGGGTACAAATGGTTATGACATGGGTCCCACATTATCTCTAAAACCCGCCCCCTTCGAGACTCAGGAAATGGGGAAGGTGTGCGACCTAAATTATTTATATGACCAGTCATAGGGGTGCCTTCACGCCCCCCACGAGACTCGAGAAATGGGGAAAATGTGTGACCTACATTATTTATATGACCAGTCATAGGGGTGCCTTCATGCCCCCCACGAGACTCGGGAAATGGGGAAGGTGTGCGGCCTACATTATTTATATGACCAGTCATAGGGGTGCCTTCACGCCCCCCACGAGACTTGGGAAATGGGGAAAATGTGTGACCTACATTATTTATATGACCAGTCATAGGGGTGCCTTCATGCCCTCCACGAGACTCAGGGAATGGAGAAGGTATGCGACCTACATTACTTATATGACCAGTCATATGGATGCCATCACGTCCCTCACGAGACTTGGGAAATGGAGAAGGTGTGCGACCTACATTATTTATATGACCAGTCATAGAGGTGCCTTCACGCCCCCCACGAGAATCGGGAGATAGGGAACATGTGTAACCTACATTATTTATATGACCAGTCATAGGGGTGCCTTCACGCCCCCCACGAGATTCGGGAAATGGGAAAGGTGTGCGACCTACATTATTTCTAAAACCAGACATAGGAATGCCCTCACGTCCCTCACGAGACTTGGGAAATGGGGAAGGTGTGCGACCTATATCATTTATATGACCAGTCATAGGGGGGCCTTCACGCCCCCACGAGGCCCGGGAAAAGGGGAAGGGGTGGGACCTGAAGTAGTTACATGACCAGTCGGGGGGGACCATACGCCGG
>WSXT02115984.1:0-11071 GCA_011762715.2 Neuroterus valhalla | reverse complement strand
CACGAGATTTTGGGATTCTTTCCATTTCAACAACAGTTCAAGAACAGCCGTAAAAGTTGTTGAAATGGAAAGAATCCAAAAAGCTCGTGTCCAAAGGCATAAAAAACTAAATAATTTCAGTTTTTGTTTCAGACGACTCATGAGCTGAATCATGTCAACCGTTTTTGTATACATTTTCGTAAGGGATATTTCAAGGTCAAATTGGAGACAGTGAAATTTTTGATTAAAGTATATAAATGAATAAGTTCAATGCAAGGAACTGCATACCGATTCCATTTTTGGTTTCCTCACAATTCATTCTCAAAAAATAGTATCAAAGACGAGGCCACAAGGTAGAAGACCGCCGTAAAGCTAAAAAGAAAAATTGTCAACCACATTGCGCCTGAACTCATTTTTAATTATTGTATTTTTAATTGTAAATTACCAACGTTTCTTACATTCAAAATGTTGTGTGCACTTTTCGAGTTAAGGAAGTATGGTGAATAAGACTAATAAAAATGAGAATTACTTGTGATTTTGACAAAACGCGTGTAATAGCTCACTTGAGGTATGGTTCAAGTCTTGTGACCCCTCAGAACCTGAAACTCGAGAAATTAATTATTGAAAATAGCATGTGTTACGAACAAATTTACGATATAAATCATTCAATATCTTTTGATACAGGTTCTAAATGATAATTTTGAAAGTACCAATGGGTTTCTTATTTTTTTCTACGTATCTTCGAATTTTTTCATAATTTTCTCAATTTTAAGTTTCTTTATCATCTACAAAAACTGCATTTTCCCATTAGATCATATGTTATTTTCAAGAATTGATTCCTCGGGTTTAAGGTTCTGAAGGGTCACGAAACTTGAATCATAGCTCAAGTAAGCTATAACACGCGTTCTGTCAAAATTACAAGTAATTCTCATTCTTATTAGTCTTATCCACCATACTCCCTTAAATATCAACAATCAGTTTTCGGCTTCTTGCCTGTGTTCCTTTTTTGAATAGAAACAAACTCAATGAAATAAAACCTATCCTTCTTCTTTTGAATCTGCCAAGTCAAATTATAACCTCTATCCACGCGCAATTAAATGTTAAAAATTGTAAATAACATTACTTTTAGTGCTAATTATGAGTAATGACATTCTAAACTAAAGAAAGATATATTCATTCATTATTAATATCGGTCTAATCAATATTTCTATACGTTAAAATGCCATTATTCATAAAAAACAATATGAATGTTTTTCATCATTCTAAACTGCGCATGCGCGATTATCGTTATAACGATAATCGATATTTCTTAACGATGTCGATGTTGATTTTTCACATCGATGTCACCTTTTCGATTTTCGATGTTCAGAAACATCGATGTTTTCCATTCGATGTCCCATCACTACCCTAAGATGATAAAGAAAACAATTTGCGTTGAAACAAGCAATAATAGAATGCACTAAAGTAATTCGGTGATCGAAAAATTGAGCGTTGCACATGCTAGGCAACTACATACGTTAAACACAAGTTACACAGTAGTGGGAAAATTTTCACAGTAGATGAGCGGTAATGCTCCACAATACCATTTCAGAACATATCCTAATGATATGCCCTTGTACTCGGTTTTCGCAAAAGCCTTGGGCATCAAGAGAGACATCATAAAGGAATCATAAACTGAATGAAGAAGAAAAGCTATCAATAGTGAGAACCCCAAAATATTATATCAGAATGAAGTAAACAAAGAGGCATCCAACAATAGACTGCAGAACAAAGTCCAGTTCCAAAAAAGAGGGGGGATTCGTGATGTCGAATTAGAAGACAGTTCTCAGCACGAAGGAGTATCACTGACACGTGTAACATTAAGAGGTGGTTGATGAGTGTCAATTTGTGGGGATACTAAATAATGCATCGAGTTCATCAATAATGGTGCTCACTTTTTGGAACAGAAAGAGAAACAAGATTTCAATTCCTGTTTCATAAGACAAAGGCCACATTTATCACTGTTATGGTATTATCCCGGCGTATTTTTTTCTGAGGTGATCAACCTTACATCGTGATGTGTGAGAAAAAAAGGAGGAAAGATCTAAGAGCAGAGAAAGCTGATGTACAGAGTGACGAGTGCACGCAAGTTGCACGTAACATCTCAAACATACAGGTTTTAGTAGGGTGCAGTCCGTAGCTAAACAATCAGTTAGTTCAAGGATCTTCAGAGAGTAGGAAACCGTAACCTTATGGACGAACATATGACAGCGCCAGACGAATAGATCTCAACACCGCCGTAGATGTATGACATGTTTATTGCATTAGAACTTAAATTAGTCCGTGATTGATGGTTAGACGTGGGTACATTCTCATGTCGTGCTACGCGGGTGGCTCGTCAATTTGAGCGCGCCTAGGGCGCGCGTCATTCGGGTCCCGCGCTTTGCGCTCGATAATGTATTTAACTCACGCTTTGCGATCTGTTTTTCACGTGCTTGATTCAGTTTACAGTGTAATACATAAACAGATTTTCAAATATTGCAATAATATTTGAAACCCCTACTTCTGAAGAGATTATTGCATTTTTTTTTCTTGATGAAAATCCTTCTAAAAATAAATTTTACTCAAGGCTCTATTGGCCTCAAAGAACACATTCTCATTGAAATACTCGCCCAGCGATCTTTACATGTCGCATAGTTTGGCTGGCAAATTGAATTTTTCTATGTTTGAAACGCGTTGGCACGATTTGAAAAAATATACGTATTATTGGAAGATAAGTCATATGAAACTTGTAGACCTTTTCAGGATGAGCAATTTTTCTGTTCAATATTTCTTCTTGTCTACCATTGTTTGGTTGGGAAATGGTATCGTTTTATTTTTGTAAGTGCGTTATCGCGATTAAAACGAAAACTATACGTATGATGAAAAAACATTCAAGAATAAATTTGCAGTTTTTTCCAAGGTGAACACTTAAAGCACTTCTCATTTTTTTTGTATGTCGCATAGTTTTGCTGAAAAATGAAAATTCTTATTTTTGGTAAAATTTTCCCCAATTTAAACAAAAACTATACATCTAATAAAAGAAGTGTTCCGGAAAAATTTGTAGATCTTTTAAAAATGAATAATTCTGGTCTTTAACATTTTTTTCACCTTGCATAATTTGACCGCAAATGTGAATTTTTGATTTTTCAAAAAGCTATTTCGATGGATAAAACCAGAACCACTGGTCAAAAATGGCTTGTTAACAAACTCGTCTTTCCTTTCCAATCCTCAAAAAAGTTTGCCAGAGCACAACTCAATAGGATTACTCTTTCGAGAGTGATCGAATTCACAGATTACAGACAGACAGACACAAAGATAGACACTTTCTTGAAAATCGTTTTTTCTGATCCAGGGGGTCTTAAAACGTGAAGATTTAATTACATCCACAACTAAATCAGAGCTGACGAAACCTTCACGTGTCATAATATTTAAGACATCTCTGCAAATGGACTCACAAAAGTCGCCTGGAATCGACACGGAAGAGACTCTCGTACATAGACCTACAGAGTGATGACCAAGCGTGTGCAGTACACAACCTTTGACGAAGAATGTATGTATCCATGGAAACCAAAATTTGAAAAGTTTAGTTACCACATTTAAAAAATCCCAAAAGAACATTTGTTGCAAAACAACAATGATGGGCGGTTGCCATCAGAGTCAACCTTTATTCGGTTGCTGGAATTCGGCAGTTGTGATTCAACCAAGAATCGTCTGCTGGGCTATTGCCGTATCAGTTGCTACTTCCTCTGGTCCCTTCAAAATGATGAACGAAAAGATATCTCCGCCCAGCAGAATGTCAGGTTGATTGGTTCTACTGGAGAAATTATTAGCCAGAACCAAATTTCATGGGTGCTTCGATTGAGAATTGAATTTGTTTGATAATTGATAATCGGTAGATCTTCGGGCTATGGGAGCATCAGCTCTAAAGTTTATGGTGGGAATAATACGCGATGTTACTGACACGGCTGTTCACTCTAATAAGTGTGGATAGTGGACAATACCAAGGTAGGACAGCGAGACAGACGCTTCTTGACCAGCGGGTTGAAGTTGCCTCATCAAGGCCTCCGAGATAATAAAGACTTGAGAGCATGGAGCCACGGGAGCATGGAAACACGGGACCCGAACGACGCGCGCCCTAGGCGCGCTCAAACTAGCCACTCGCGCGCGTAGCGCAACATGAGAATGTGCCCGCGTCTAGTCATCAATCACGGAATAAATTAAGTTCTATTGCAATGAAGATGTCATACATCTACGACGATGCATGAAGACAAGAGAAGGTGCATGGTTCATTTAAGAGCTATTCGTCCAGCGCTGTCATATGTTCGCCCATAAGTTTCCGGTTTCCTACTCTCTGAAGATCCTTGAACTAACTGATTGTTGAGCTACTGACTGCACCCTACTAAAACCTGTATTTCTGAGATTTTAAGTGCACCTTGTGTGCCCATCGCCTCAAGCCAGAATCACATCAGAATATAAAGAAGGCTTTTTCATATTCATATATATTATCTTCTCTCTAGACATCAGCTTTCTCTGCTTTTAGATCTTTCCCCTTTTTTCTCGCACATCATGATGTTGGGTTAATCACCTAGGGAAAAAATCTGCCCGTCGCGCAGGCAAATTCTCGTCGCGCCTGAGGCGCGCGTCTTTCGGATCTCGCGCTTTGCGCTCGATGGTAATCTCACCTCGCGCTACGCGCTCAGCCTTTGTACCTCCCTACAGTTTTATATAGAGCTTGTGAACTCAAAAGCGAAATGTCTATTACTTTAATTTGATAAGTGTGAATTCTCTTTTGTTAAAGCTTCTCCGGCTTTAACGAATATATTCTCATCGCGTGTCTTTTGCTGCGTACTCGATCAAAGTTTGTCCAAAGCGGTAGAGAAGTTTTGTTGACAAATTTTTCTAACATGTTGTGTAGTTTTTATAGGAATTCAATTTTTAATTTTATCTTTCACGATTGAAACAAAAACTAAGCGTCCAATGGGAAAAATTATATTTTTTTCCTTCTTCTTTTCTTCTTCTTTCCTTCTTCTTCTTCTTCTTCTTTTTCTTCTTCTTCTTCTTCCTATTCTTCTTCTTCTTCTATTTTTGATACAAAACAGATGGTTGACGAACTTGACTTGTGTTTTTTGTCCCTCAAAATGGATGCCAAAGCACGATTGAATATGATCATTCTTTCGAAAGTTATCGAGTTCACAGATATTTTTTCATAATTTTTTGTGCGATAAAAATGGAAATTTCCGATTTTTTAGAAAATCCAGAAAGTTGTATTCACCATCTTCTAGGGCTCCGACGACGACGACGACGACGACGACGACGACGACGACGACGACGACGATAACGACACAGACAAACACCAACGTAGAAACTACTTTTTCGGAATAAGGAGGTCTCAAAACGTGAAGATTTCATCAATTCCAAGAAAGTCAATTCCTACATAAAACCAATACCTTCTCATTATGATAAGAATGTAAAAATACGCCAGATAGTACCATAACATTGAAAGATGTAGCCGATGTAGCCTTTGTCTTATGAAACGGGAGTAAAAATCTTGTTTGTCTTTCTGGTCCAAAAAGTGAGCACCATCAATGACGCACTGTAAAAAGTGAAATGTCATTTTACAACGATAACCATTGGAAATAACGATTCCAATGACGGCCCATGTACTTTGACAACGGTCAGTACAGCAATTTTACCGCGCTCGTGTAGTATTGCTGTGCCGACCGTTATTAAAATATTTTGCCCGTGTAAAATTGCTGTACCGACCGTTGTCAAAATATACATTGACCGTCATTGGCACCCTTATTTCTAATGGTTGACGGTGTAAATTAACATTCCACTTTTCACAGTATTCACTCGATGCATTAATTAGTATCTCCACAATTTGACACTCATCAACCGCGTCTTGATTTTACACGTGTCAGTGATACTTCTTGGTGCCGAAAACTGTCTTCTCATCCGACACCACGAATCCCCCTTTTGTTGGAACTGGACTTTGTTCTGCAGTCTATTACTGGATGCCTCTTCGTTTACTTAATTCTAATGTAATATTTTGGGGTTCTCGCCATTGATTAGCGCCCGTCTACTGTAAGAATTTTCCCACTACTGTGTAACTTGTATTTAACATATGTAGTTGCCTAGCATGTGCAACGCTTACACTTTCGATCACCGAATTACTTCAGTGCTTTCGATTCTAGCTTGTTCTAACGCAGATTGTTTTCTTTATCATTTTAAGGTCAGATTCCAACGAGCTGATGAGCTTTAAAGAGCACATGAGACCAGGTATGGCATGAGTTTTAAAAGCCTTTTTTTTGTTGGTTACGTTTTGAAAACTCATTAGATATATTATTGTGATGGGCTCAATGGACCTAACGCTGAATAAAACCGTCGTGATGCGAATTTCTCCAGTTGTCATTGTTTGTCTATGACCATAATACTTTATTATTCTTCTCCAAAGCTTCAAAACTGCTCCAACATTAGCTCTAAGCTTGCGTCCTTGCGACTGCGTCGAAAAATACTAAATCCTCACTGACCCGCGGTTTTTTGAATAATCCCTCTTGATTTTATAACTGGACCCTAAATTGCAATATGAAGCTAAAAGACATTTAATAATCATTGGAAGGCAAGCAATTAGGCAAGTTATTAAGCATGCAGTGCCTTGAATGCTCCTCTTGATTTTCTTCTCAAACACTCGACCTGTTCTCAGCCATGTCTTCTAATTTCGAAACTTTTTTGTTCAGCTGTTTGAATTGCTCTTAAACCAGTTCACAACAGAACCTCCTCTAATTATAGCAGTAGGAACATCGAATACAAGCAGTTGAGAATCTGTTATGGTATCCAAAAATCTTGGTTCCTCGATTCGCTAGGGTAGGACAATTTGGGTAAAGTGGGTATCAGCTTCCTAGTATCATTCTTATTGGAATGACCGATTCAATTTGAATGCTCAGATTATAGAAAAGTGTTTGAGTGTTTTCAGAAATAGGTGATGCTCATAAAAGATTGCCGAAGGAAATTGTATTCAACACCGATCATGAATTCAAATAATTTCAAGTACAAATTTAAAATAAGTACATCTTTTATATCAAATTTCTGTTCTCACGGATTAAAGAGCCTCCGTTCTCTTTACAATTATTTCATTCAGTGTTTTATTCTACTTAATCTAACGAAACTCTCTGGCTTCAATTCTTACGCTTTGTCCTTTCGCTTTTATTTAAAAACTATAAGCGCTCAAGTGATATCTTCCAGGTCATCCGTTTCCTTTCATTCTCATTACATTTTATTTTTTTCTCGACATTTAAATCTACTTTTTTATTTACTTTATTATTTACAACAAACCCTTGGCTTCTTTCGTCCCTTCCCTTGTTTCCCCTCTGTTCTTCTAGTCTTTGCATGCATGCGACTCGCCCCACAGATCCATTAAAATCCGTCTCACACGATCACTCACACTTCTGCCTGCGTCCTCCTTTCCTGTACATACTGCTCACACATGGTCCCACGATTCCACTCCATAATCACACTTTCTTCTAAATTTTTCCTGTTCCTGCATCCAGTATCTGTATCATCTTATTCCTTTCCCAATTCTGGATTGGATCACTATATCCTACTAACTTTTCTTAATCAACTTTCCCAAAAATTCTGGTTTTCTGATCCACTTAATCATTTTGAACCATTTATTGCAATTTGATTCCTTAATTTTTGCCCACCCGTCATCTCCGTGTCACACCATTACTCTTGTTCTATCTCCTGGAACTCCATCCTCCCCCACCTTTCTTACATACCTCGTTCTTTCCTCATTTCTGGCTCTGTCTCTTCCTCTTACACCTTGAGCTTTCTGAATTTCCCCACTTCTATCTTTTCCTCAACTTTCTTAAGCATGCTTTTGGAATTTTGCGCCCTCTTTCCTGTTCAACTTTTCTCCAAACTTGCACGCCCTCTTCAGTTATCTAACTACCATTAACATTCTTCTTAGTTCCTCTCTCAACCTATACCCTGCACAAGCTGAAGTAACCCCAGTGATACATATAAAAAATCTTCCGTCGAGACTTTCCACTCTCTAAAGAGTGAATCTTACTGCTTCCTAGTATTGTGTCCCATTCATCTTTCTCCTTCAACTTTTTTCCTAGATCCGCCAAAAGTAAAGTGAACAATATGAGACTCGACGGACAGTCTTGCCTTATCCTTTATATGATATAAGAATTACATCAAGGATTCCAAATGGTAGAATTTATTTGTTTTCCATCAAATTAACTCTTTTACATGGTCGAATTGAGGTCGCCTTGTTTGAAGTACCATCAAAAGTTATTTCAGAATGCCACGGTAGCCTCTCTCTAAAGAGTGATTCTTACCACCAAAGTAAAACTCGACGGGCAGCCTTGCCTTATGTCTACGAATATTTTCTTATTCTTCCTATCAGTCCCCCATTCACTCCTTTCCTTCTCATAGATTGCCACAGTACCTTTGGTTTACTTCCTATGGCCTTCTTCGTCTAAGAAATTATATGCAACAGCCAAGGAATTTCAATTGACACAGCAGATGGCGTTGAAATAAGGGATATCATCATAGCAATTGGAAAGAGTTGTTAATAAATATGCCATGAAAATTGCGTCAAGGATTTTCAACGGTAGAATTCTTTGTTTTCCATCACAGTAACTCTTTAACATGATCGGATCGAGGTTGCCACATTTGAAGTACCATCAAAAATTATTTCAGAATGCCACGGTATCCCGATGGGCGTCGCACTCTGAAATCTTCGTCGAATAACGGAAGCTAGCGCACAATAGCGCGCGTGAAGTCTTGTTAAATCATTGCAGAGCGTCAGGAACTCTAGAATCCGACTCAGGCGCACATGAACTCTGCGCATGCTTATATGCACATGCCCGATCGATCAGCTGTGAATACAAGGTAAAGCGTTAACGTTTGCAGTCAGATGAATTCCTAAGAAATCGTCGATCAACTTTTCGACTATTTCAATAGATTTCATTGTGCGACGCCCCTCGCGGTAGCCTAATAGGTGGCCATAAAGGGATCACAATCACCTATAACCGAATTAGGGGAAGATACACTTTGACGCATCCTAATCATACTGTCCCTTCTCGGAGCAGCATAAACATATGCACGTATCTTCCAACGCTACATTCACAGTCACGTATGTTGTCGCGTTAAAAACAGAGTGAAATATTTCTGAAATTCACAATGACGGGCCAGCGGAAACTTCGTGTGTCTTAGGCACGCGGAGCGACTCAAGAATGACTGCTCTTCGCATCCATCCGGCAAGTGCCACGGCATATTTTTGGCACACGGGGATGGCTTTATGGTTGCTAACCAGTGAAGGCGTTGCACCTACAAGTGCAACAATGATAAGAACAATTGATTTAACCGAATATCCTTGATGTTGTCGTTGTAGGTGTTCTCTGAGATCTTTGTATCTCTCCTTTCTCTCGGTTTCCTTGTCTTTGATTTTGTAGTCAGCTGGAGCCGAGGATTTGATCACAAACATAGTTCGGTAACGCTTGTCAAGGAGCACAATGTCAGATCTTATGTGTTGGATTGGGGCTATTGTCGAGCAATCGTAGTTCCAGTAGATTTGGCACTCCTCGTTCTCAACAATAGACTCTATCCCTCTTGGAGCGTTCAGCAGGGCAGGGTCGCGGCCAACACTATAAGAGCGACAAAGATGGTGGTAAAGTACTCTGAAGGCAGCATTGTGCCTATACAGATACGTCGTTCCTGCCTGAATAGGTGCCCAGGGAGTTTCCGACACGCCCTGCATCTATCGCTGGAAACGTCTTGACGTAAAATGCTTCTACGGTATGTTGAAGTGGAAATCACACCGTCCTGACACGCAAAAATAAAACTCTCTGTTCCTAAACTGAGTCCAGATGATTTGAGGAAAGCAAACGTTAACTCATATGCCAAAGATTCTTCTTTAATAATTCTGTAAAATTTTCTGTGCATTACCCTGATTTCTCGTGTGTACCTCCCGACGACACTAAGAGCATCTTCAAGATGCTCTTCTCCAGAAGCATAGATCCTTAAGCCATCCATATAAAATATATGAGTGACCTTATGCTCACGAATATTAGTTCCGCCACAGAGGTACCCACGAGAATCACGCAGTGCAAGGGATAGAGGCAATAGTGTAATGCAGAAAAGGAGAAGGCTCATTGCGTCACGCTGAAAGACACTTCTCTGGAAAGTAACACTGTTAGTAGTCACACGATGTTTTCCAAAAGTGATAGTAAATCTGGTCTTCCGAAGAGGCATTAATCTCTCAATGCATCCCACTATATCTGGATGAATCCTTACGATTTTCAAGAGACAGATGATAAGTCTATGGGAAGTTGAGTCAAAAGCTCTCTGGTAATCAATCTAGGCCATCGACAGATTGCTTTTGTGGTTTGCAGCATCTTTGCAGATACTCCTATCCATCAGGAGGTTTTCCCGACATCCTGCTGCGCCTCTTTTTGATTCTCGTTCGTAAGTCTAACTCCATCCAGGTCCAATTACTTGAACAATCCTGTCATTCAGGATAGATGTGAAGATCTTATACACCGTGTTCAGACAATTTATTGCCCTGTGATTCCTTGGGTTGCACAAGTCGCTTTTCCTTTGTTGGAGTACAGTTCATCCTAACACCAGCTACCGCGGAATAGAGATCTCCGACTTTGGATATGAGGGAAAGATACGGGCCAGATAGTAGTTTTTGGGAGTGAACTTTTTCCATCAAAAGTTCTTAATACAATCTGGTCCAGCAGCGGAGAAAGTCTTCGTGCCCCTCAATGCTTTCTTTACCTCCTCAGCAGTGATTGGTGGGCATTCTCTCTCGGATATTATGAGGTTCTTGCACAGCTCCTTAAAACGTATGATGTTCTCAGTGCCTTCATTTAATGGATGTTTTACTTTGTAAATCTCCCTCCGAAATACCTTGACTTCTTCGGACTCTGATGGGTTTTTGACAAAAACAGGAGGATCGCTTAAGAGGCGCGATGGGTCAGAGAGAAACTTCTGATTCTCCCTGACCCATCCCTCCCTCTTTTTATTGCTCCTCCTTGCGTCAGATAGTACTCGTATTTTG
>WSXT02115973.1:0-11073 GCA_011762715.2 Neuroterus valhalla | reverse complement strand
AGCTCAATTACTGAGAGAACATTACACAAGTGGCAGGAGAAGCATCAGTGGTAACCTCGGCCCTAAGTAGGCTTATGGCAAATACGGATAGGCCAAGACCAAGCGAAAGAGGGTTGCTGATGTCAGTCTCACACTCTATGATGCTGTACGGAAGCGATATCTGGGCCATCGCGCTCAAAATGAAGGAATATGGACACCGAATAGCTGTAGTTCAGAAGACCAGAGCGCAAAGAATTGCCTCATCATACCGCAGTGTGTCAGAACCATGAGTATTAGTTATTGCAGGAGTAATAAAAATAGAACTGTTGGCACTTGTGAGGAAACGGATCCTCGAGACATCTTTGAATGTAGAGAAGAGAACCGCGAAAGCCGAGGCCAGAATACTTACAAGAGAACATTGACAGTACCAGTGGGAGAGAGACACAACAGCAAGATGGAGGGCAAGACTTATACCCAAGCTAGACATCTGGGTAGATCGGAAACATGGTGACGCGGACACGGACACATTATCAGGATGATTATCAGGCATGAGAGTATTGTGAATCTAATGCTTGAAACCAAGGACGATGGGTTCACGTAGCAGACTACATCCAGAAAGTGCTACTACATAAAAAGAAAGACTTAAACCAGCGCGACACAATAACGAACCTCCGGAAGGGGATACTTTACACCCGGAGATGACAAAAATCGAGATTGCAGAAAGACCAACTGTGCCCAACCAAGATGTCGAAGGCGGACGTGTCCGCTGCGTGAAAATTCCACGCTGCTGAGGACGACGCGTTCATCTTCGTTGGTCCTGAAATGTACATAAAAAACAGAAAACCAGCAGGAGCCTTAGTAGGCTAATGAACATCACCCCCTGAAGTAATGCGTAATGCGGTTCCGGGCGGAACATTCCCAAGAAGAAGATGGTGGTTTTCTAGTGGGTAGTAGATGGAAACAACATTTTTCCAACTCCATCTACATCAAAAGCCCCACACTACCGTGGAGTGCGGACTCTTCTCGGTTTCTGTTCGCAGATTTTCCCACCATCTCGGAAAAAAAAATCACATATTTGAGAGTTCCAAGTTTAGGCCCTCTTCAAATAACACAAAAATAGCATTACAAGTGGTGTGAGTAAAAAGTACCAGGTCCGACGTGGGTTCCTGATTCTATTTCTAGCCAGGTGGCAGTGATAATTAGCAAAGATTATCGCAACATTTACCCATATTGAAGATATTTTAATGTATAATTATGTTAGTGATTTATTATTCTCTACTTACGAACACATTCGAGAAATGTCGTAAAGTGAAAGAGGATAGTGAAGATAAAGATCCCCATTCTCTCAAAGACGATGAAATAATATTGGAAGAGTTTCTTCAGCTGCAAGAAATAAGATTTCCAATACGTTTGACTTGAGTTTGTGCAACAATTTATATTTTATCATAAAAAACGCAATAATTTAGAAGGTCGGAGAAAATCGAGACGATTGGGGATCATATGAAGCGAAGGTTTATTGCTTCGAAATCCGCAATTCATACGTAATAATTTCGAAACAAGTGGCATTGGAGCATGTTTTAACCGTTCCTCATCTTATGCATGTGTGAAACATAACGTCACTCATACTTACTTAGAATATTTATAACAAATGTTTGAGGGAATGTTCTATCACGCTCATGTACAATAAGTTTCCGATCGAACATGGAGAAATGTTGCCCCCTAAAATTTTTCAGAATGTCGTAGCAAAAATTTAAGAATCCAGTTCATCCTTCATCGACAATAATGGAAAAAATTACGAAACTCATGGGTCACGGATAGCACAATGCTCACCTCTTAGTCTTGTCACAATTTGTTATAATTTGGTCTAACCATTTTAGAAACTCATGTTATAAAGTATTACAACATAAAGTATAAATTTCATTCTATATGGTCTTCCACGTAACTCTAAATAATAAGTTGCCCTATTTGCGTGACGCTTCTCCGCTAAACCACGCAACTGCGGTTTAGCAGCCACGGGCAAGACCGAAAACGATGCAGGATAGACTTAGCGGATCATGAATAAAAATCTTCGTAAGGAGGAAGAAGGCGATGAGTACTACGACTGCGTCGGTGATAGGATACCTGCTCTGCAAAGAACCTCTACATGCTGTAATAACCGCTGGACGAAATAACAAAAATTTCAGATTTCGCTGATGCTTTTGGATTCGTTATTCTCAACAGAGATGTGTGTAAAGGGGAAGGTGAATCATTCCGTCAAAAGAAAATCTGATTGAAAGGCGGCTCCAGGAAAGAAGTTTTTTTTGCAGAGATCTACAACGATGCAGCAATGAGGAAGATAGAAATCTCGTGTAAGTGGCATTCTCTTGAGCTGTAGGTCTTGGCCGTCTCCCGCTGCGGCAAAACTCAATGGAGAAGACGCGGCTGATGCATCGGAAAAGCCATGTGAAAATGGATTCGGACAAAATTCCAAGACTACTGGTAACGAACCTAGTGTTTCCGAGAAGCGAAAGACATCCTGCGCTACACGTTCAGTATGAGCAGGTCCAGGGGAATCTTGGAGTACTAGAAAAAGACCAAGGGTTGGTAGGTGAGATGGATTTAGAACACAGATACTCGATCAATTATGAACACAGCATGGAATCAAATTTCACGATGAAGTAGAAAGAATGCAGGAGGGATGACAAGGCATCCCTGCGTGTCCAACAACAGTACCCGGCACTAGACAAGTATAATCGAAAAATACCCAAGAATCATTCCAGGATTAACGTACTGCGGCTGTTGGAGTTGCTTGGTGGAATAAAGAAATTCACGAATCTGTGAACCAAAGAGAACAAGTTTACTCGTGGAACTTGAAGTTTGAGTGTTTTAGAGATGAGGAGAGAACTAGGTTAGGGAACAAAGCCAGATATACAAATCGAAGCAAGCAATTATTATATCAAGACGAAAAATATCCAAAGATTCTGAATGATCTCAAAGGAAATGATAAGTTATGTAGCAAATGGGTTGAAATAAGGAGAGGACCAAATATCAAGCTGGAAACAGATCCTAGGAAAGTTCAATAGTGAACAGAAAAATTAATTGCGCATTCTTGGATTCCATAGATGCTTGTTACAGGGTGGCGTTCTCAGATTGTGAGATAGTAACGGCTAAATCTGGCGACGATTTTCAAGGGATGTCGAGCACATTCAATATTTCCACGTAGAGTCTGCGCCTCGAGAATAACGTGAATTGAATAAATTGTGTTCAGAAGAAGTGTTGCAAAAAACTGCAACATTGCCTAAAAACTGGAAAAGATCAAAACAGGATAATAGTTTCGTGTTGGCCAGAGGTTTCTCTCACGCTGACAAGTTATTTTTGATTGAGTTATTGTGTTTCAAAGTTGCCTGTGATGACATTGACATTATTTCAAAAGCCAATGCAGAAATGAACCTAAAAATGAATGTAAACTTCAACCTCAATATCAACTCAAATATCAACTCAAGCGTGAGCGTTAAAAATGAGAATGTAGGAATATAACTTCAAAAATAAGTCGCGCTCCAGACATAGAGACATACGTAACGACCTCCAAGCTCTAGAAACAAACTCAATTTCAGCGAAAAATACTAGGAATAAGATGTTTTTCATTAATCCCAATAAAGAATTTCTGTTACTTAGATTTATCGAGATTCAGCATCTTTCTGTTGGCTCGTGTCAGCATTGAGTTAATAATAGCAGGTCATTTTATTGGTGTGCGCTCTGCAAACAATAAATCCTTCTTGGAGAAAGGTGAAATTTCATTGATGCCATTATGAAAAACTTTATACCGATGTCAAATCATTTCCTCCTTTACATTATCATTCCAGCTTAATTTTTTTGATGTGTAACTTGCCATTACTAATCAAACTGGATATTCTGTTCAAACGAGAGGAAATCACAATCATATACTCTGATAATATCTTCAATTTGTATTATCAAATTACTGCATGCAAGACAAATTCTTTTTACACCCTAAAATGATGGGAAATAAAAATCAGTAATCAAATTCCAGATTGAAAGAGAGCATCCAATCCACTGAAGATTGGAAAAAGTCGTGAGGGGTCCCCTTCTTATTGGTTATACAATATTTGGAATGGGCGATCCATGTTTCTAGATACGATTGGAATACCAGCAATGTTTTTGCTCGTATCCAATCCCAAATAAGGTCTACAATTCATAAGTGCCTTCCTCAAAATATCCATTTTATGAATGTTTGCTCGCTCTTATCACTTTGCCTTTCCTGCTCCGCCCCGCACACATTTTTCTCCTTTTTGCAAGCCTTGCATTGCATATCATTTGCAGTAAAATGATAACTCTTCAATCTCCTTCTTGCACATCAATATTTTCCATCCCTCCTTCTCTTTGCTCCTCTTCGTCCCCATCTTACTCAAAATTAACCTCATCTATACGACCGCCGTTCCGACCTCTCATTCATGCAGTTCTTCCTCCATGCTTTTTCTACACCTTCATAGCTCCTTGCATCCTCACAGACTATTTTCCACCTCCGCATGGACCTTCCCACACAATTATACTCTCTTTCCCCCTGGAACCCAGAACCCATTAAGATCCTCCATACTTCACATCTCATCCTTGGTATGAGCTCTGGACTCCCTTATCCATCTTCCTAGCATAATTTTCGCACTTTCTCCCTTGATAAAATCCACCTGCATTTCTCATTTATCATCTTCTCCCTCATCATCTCCTCTCCTTCCGCCTCTTTCTCACAATGCTGTTCTTTTCAGAAATTTCAACCACCTTCTTCCTGCCTTCGTGACTTCTTTACCCTTCATTTCCATGCACAAACTTTTTTCTGGAATATCTTCTTCTCTTAGGCTTTATCTTCAGATCCCCTTTTCCTATTTTACTTCTTCCACCAACACTCCTTCGCAGCCTACTTTTCCTCTCTTTCGATTACCCTCTTCTGTACCTCATTCACACGTCACTTTCCTCCCATCTCCACACCTCTTCTCTATACAGTACCACACTTATCTCAAGTGGGTTGAACAGCTCAATCCTCACTCCGAAATCGTTTGCCAACCAATTATTTCGAAATCCCTACACCTGACTCGTCACAACATTTGCCATCCTATCTTTCTCTTCTATATAACTTAACACTTCTCTATTCCTCTGCAATAGGGAACCCAGGTACACGAACTCTTTTACCTCCTGCAGCGCCTCCCATCCTACTTCCCACAATATCTCCTCCTATCCCTTCCACTCCCTCTCCTGAATACCATAACTTCATTCTTTTCCGCATTTAGTTCTAATCGACTATTATCCATGCGTCTTGCCAACCTCTTTATCATTTGAGGCTCAATATTTCCTTAAAGGCTCAAAGCTTCCCCCTATCCACTGATCGGAATGCACCTTTCAGATCTACGAAAAGCGCGTACACTTTTGCCCTCTTCTTCGTCATTCCTCTATCCACAGCGTGCTGCAGAATTTAGTTATTGTCGATATATGCTCTTAATCTTGACCACGTCTGTGAAAAGATCCCCTCACCTTCGGTATCATTCCGCAACCTCTCCGCCATTACCATCTTTTATGCTTTGTACGGCGCAGTCCTTGAAGTGATTTCTCTTTGGTTTCCCAGACCGTGCCCATCCCCTTCTTATACAAGGGCACTATAAGCCTCTTCCCTCTTTTTCCTCAGAATGCGTTTCCTTCCATTTTCATTTCACAAACTCTTCTGACCATTGACAAGCCGCACAGCCATTCTCCGTTCTGCACATCGTCTCAGCCTACTGTACTTAATCTTCTTTACTTCCTCATTTAATTCTTTATCTTTCTTTGCTCCTAATCCTATTTTAGCTCCATTTACCGATCTTTCTTCCTCCCTTGCTCTTCCCTCCTACACATGAATCTTAACTCCTTTCTCATTTATACATACTTCTCCCTCCTCGCGTTTCCCTTCTTACACCTATTCCAGTCTCTTATAATCTCCCCCTCCTTATTCATAACTGTATCCTTCGATTTCCTCTCAAAACTTTTCACGCCTCTGTAAAAACCGTCTTCCCTCCATTTTCGTGTACTAAAGCTCTTTCCTCCTAGTACACATACTCCTTTCATCTGCTTTTAACATCTTCCACCTTTTCTTTAATCCATTCCATGCGGTCCTTATTGTAAATAGTCACAAACTTACATGTTACCCATTCTATCCCAACAGCCCTAATTTGCATTGCCCATCCCTCTCCCTCTACTACTACAAAATCCTTTTTTGCTTCCTTTCATATCATAATCACCGTTATAATCGCTCTATTGGCTCTACCTCCCTTTTCACTTTGACCGCCTTTCAGAGCCCTCACGTGCACTCGTTTGCTAGCCTTGGTTCTATCCTTAACCATTCCATGTTTTCTACCTACGTTTTCATTAGTTCTACACCATTAAGTTCCTGTACAAACCTCAAAGGGTCCCTACCTTTTTTCTCTCCTGCTTTATTCCAGGGGAGCATCTTTACTAAACCTTTGCCTCTCATTTTCCCCATCTCCCAACTCTCAACGAAACAAGTTCTCCTGAACTTTTTGAATCCCTATCTTTTCTCATCCGACACCCCTATTCTCTTTTTTACTTGTATTTTCTTATGTCCTACTTTCACTGCTCTCCCTTCGATCCTTTCCATTCTAGTTCTGTCACTTGCCATTTTTTGAATTTTTTCCTTTCTCCGCCTCAGATCGTGATCAATGCAGGACCTCTCATGCTTGATCCTCCTTTAACTTAGCATCAACTCCAATTAATCTTTCCAGCTCTCTGATTTTTATTTTCTCTTCTTTTCTCTAGCCTTGCTTCGACTACTTCTTTCTGGAATCGTCTCCTGGTTTTTAGCAGCGAATCTAATCTCTTTTGTCCTGCCCCGCCCCTTAACTTTAGCCCTTTTATAACGATATTATTTCTTACATCCGCTTCCTCTCTCCTTTCTGTTCTTTATGACATTGCCATTATCTTTCCTTCTCCAGCACCACCATTACCTTCTGCTTCTCCTTCATATACCCTCTCACTTCCTCTCCAGTCATGTTTTCTACCTTGTCTCAGATGATTGTATGCTCTTCCTCTACCCTGAACCCTTGTCTCATGTCTCACTAGAAAGTGAGAGAGAGTTAATCTTCTAGCGCCGAGCCTACATAGTTTTTTTATGAGTCAATTGTGTTCAACCCATATGTATCTTAAGGCATTACTCCGAAACTGGGCACCTTCACCAAGTTGAGTATTAGTGCATTTTTGAACGGTCTGAAAACATACCCCTTGGCTGCTCGACGGGCTACATGGCGCAGTAGAGGACGCAGGCCTCTGCGCGGAGAAAAATGAGCCTCAACCGTTATGTCATCCGGCAGCTTCCCCAGTCGGGCTAGAGTGGACGGAGCAATCCTTCTGAGGGCATCAGTTAGATGTCCACATTCGGAGCAGTTTTCTGGTGTGCAATACAATTTTATATGTGTATGTGTCCATTATTAAAAATCGAACAGCGACCCCAGAGCGATAGTATGTTATCAATTCTGGCTCACGTTCCTTTTTCACAAACAGAACAAAGCTAAAAACTTCTACGTAAGTGTTGGGTAACAGGCGCGTATGTTCCAGCTGGACACTCACGACTCAACTCAACGCAACTGAATTCTGAACGTGAGCCAGACTTTTGCCCGACACTGCCCAGCCATCGTTAGAGTAGTGAAAGAGGGGATAGGCTAGCCATTTTAGGAGATAATCTCAAGGTCGCAAATTCTTGTACCCGTGATTGAACAATGCGGTTCAGGATGTTTCAAAATGAGGGGTAACATTCATTCGAACAGTCATGAAGGGGGGCGGAATCGGGGTTTCAAAATTCGAAAGCACATGGCAGAAACCATTACTCAGAATGTACAATTCTATGGGAGGCAATACAACAAAAATTGGAAAATTGTCAGGAAAAAGGCAATATAGTCGCTATAGTGGGTAACCTAGGGGCTCAGTAACCCCGCCAACAATCCAAGAATAGGCGATCTGTGAGACGATAGTCGGGGTGCAAAACCACATACGTATTAGTTATTCCAAAAGCTAGGTGAAAATAACATGGAGTGGTGAATTTAAAACATCTCAACGGTATGAAGAGTAGGCAAAAACACAATAAGCTTGAACCTGGCGGTACAAGATGGCGGACATAAGGCCGCGGAACAAGACACAGGTTAGCTCAGTAAACAGCAGGTGCAGCAGGACGGCAGTGTTACTAAGGGAGGGCTCATGGGTCCAAAAGGGTCCTCATCTTTCCACGATTACAAAAAAAATAATAGGCAAATCATAATTCGAAAAACCTTTGGAATTCAAGAGATTCCACGTGTTTAGTAAACGGAACTACATTTCAATTTACTCAGCAAAATATCTTGAACAAAGGGAATTCATAAGAATCCCAACTCACACTAACAACAACCTAACCTTATCTCTAAATTTTACAATCACTGACTCTAATTGGGGAGCTAACCGCAATGGTTCAAAATGACACAAGAAAACGCGGAACGTCCGTTCGGCAACGAGGCTGCGGAACGAATGAGAACGTGGCAGGGAGAGACGCGAGCAAGTCGTCCCAATTCCTTTGGGCGGGCCTCCAGTGGCTCGCGCTGATTGGGTGCTTCCATTGCGCTGCTAAAGGGTTCATGGGCCCGCTGTGCTTTCCTTCTCTACTAGAGAGCCTCAAGGTAGAGAGTTGCGAACTTCTCCGCGCTGATTGGTCAAGGTGAATTGCGGACATCTTGCACTCATACTAGAGAGCCCCATTTGCCTCGAGCCGAAAAGTGAGAGAACCAGCTCAGCGCTGATTGGTCGAGGTGAATCGCTGACCAAGTTTGCAACTCTCTACCTTGAGGCTCTCTATTCTCTACTGTCACCACTTCTCTGTTGTGCAGAAACGGCTTCGTAAAGGGGGGCTGTAATTATATAAGGAAAATCTCTGAAGAAAAATAAATCCGTAAGCATTTCCGGTATGAGAATACTCTCGTCCTCTCTTGACTGAGTACATCCGCATTGGCAAGTGACCGCAATAAATCAAGGATGACAGACCTGATTCTCATCCCATCGCGGGAGTCTTGAAGAAGTCTGGAATATCGCATCCAGTGCCTTGGCGTAGAGAGCCACAAAAGGAGTTGTGATAGCGGTTCCTCCCTCAAAACAATTGCTGGCATGGTCAAGGGTTTTGCTCACAGGCAAATAAGTCATTCCCAAAGCCTAGGGAATCTTGGCCTGGACTATCGTCCTTGGCCTTAGAGTCATCCAATAAAATCACGCCGGATTCCGGGATAGGTGGAGACAGCCAGGGGTCAAGTGGGAACCAGATTCAACTTGAATCTCGATTCTTAAGTTGGAGAAAGAGCGAGTAATACGTAGTTTTCTAAGCGTTCCTACAGTTCCTCAAGTCCCTTGATGTCCTTCGTTGCATGGAGTCGAAGCAATGCCGCAAACAGAAATGTACTTGTTGTACTTTCAAGCAATTCATATGAAAACAGCAATAATTTACCGACAGCTGTCTTCCCTACAAAGTGGTTTCCAATAATTTGATTGGTATACTGCTTAATCTGATATCTCAACGACTTGACATTGAACACCAAAAGGAATAAATTCAATGTTGAACTCATTTTTTATTTTTATCTATGACATCGAGACCAAAACACCCTTAACAAATTTTGAGAATCTTTCTATAAATGCGTTCAAAATACACGCAACCAGGTACTGAGCACAGAATGGCAGGATCCATCAGAGTTCTTCACGCAAGAATGTTCAGAAGTAGAAGCTTGAACATTCATTAAAGTTGGTAACTTCAGATTTTTTATGAAATCTGTTTAGTCTAGAGTGTTCTTATTTTGATTTGTTATACTATCAAAAATATACCTCGCATGTTGGGAATCCTGGGCCAATCTCAGATAAGTCTGCCATTATGTGGGTGATAAACCTTATACCTTCCCAGGCCTAAGTAAAATGGCTTCCCGAGTCCGACGAGGATGATGCCAGCTCGTCTCGGACACACCACGGCTTCATCCTCATAACCTAAATTTGCTTTGCAGGACATCTGGTCCTTGCTGGTTTCATTACTCTAATTACCTCAAGGACGTTGGACAGTTCCGACTTAGAATTTCCTTTCGATAGGTACATCACTGACTTATTGTATTTTTTGCATTCGGGTATTTTGCAAAGCAAAAGAGAAAATCTAACAAAAATCCGCGTTCTTTCGGGATAATACTATAATGTTCTTGTTTTGGTTTAGTTCTTTGATTGCTCTTTTTTCATGTCTAGTCAAGTTTGAGGAGGGAAGTCGTACCAAAAATTAACAAAAACCACATTCCACTCAGACCGATCGTTAGCGCAATCAACTCACCAACCTACAACCTAGCACGCTTCCTTACCAAAGAACTGAATCCTTTCACGAGGAATCCTATCATTCATGTTAAAAATTCCTCTGACTTCACCAAAAAGATACAACAGGTCCAAATTCAATCTCAGGACATCCTTGTGAGTTCCGACGTAGTATCTCTCTTTACGAAAGTACCGATTCCTGATACAATCAATATTATCAAATCTTCCGTAAACTTTCCCTCTGATCTCATCCTTCTGATTGAACACTGTCTCAACAATACCTACTTCTCTTTTGATAAACAATTCTACGAACAAACCTCAGGAGCAGCAATGGGATCCCTAATTTCACCTGTAATAGCAAACATCTTTATGGAACATCTGGAAACTAAAATCTTTAGCCAATCCAAGCTCACCCTAGAACTGTGGTGCCGTTACGTTGACGATACATTTGTAATCTGGAGACATGGACTTGACGAACTGCACGAATTTTCCGATTTCATCAATCAATTACATCCAAATATCCAGTTTACCATGGAAATTGAACAAAACGGCAAATCGCCCTTCTTGGACGTTCTGGTTTACAAAAGATCTGACAACGTTCTGGTTTACAAAAGATCTGACAACACGTTAGGACATGAAGTTTACAAAAAACCCACTCATACAAACAGATGACTCCCCGCTTCTTCTCACCATGATCCATCCCAAAAACAGTCAGTCATCAACTCGCTCGTTTACAGAGCTGTCTCCATTACAGATAAAAATAACTTACAA
>WSXT02115962.1:0-11073 GCA_011762715.2 Neuroterus valhalla | reverse complement strand
AATCCGCGAAAGTCAATTTTCACATAAAACCAATACCTTCTCATTCAGAATGAGAATGTAAAAAGACGTTTTTGTAAATTTTATTCAGAAATCTCAATATTAGTTGAATCGAGTTCGAAATTAACCATTTCTGTTCACAATTGGTGACAGAATGCAAATAAAATATTGCTTTTCAAATATCACCCCCATAAGTCTGTTTTATAGGGTCCCGAAAAACCCCCATAAAGTGAAAAAATAGGTTTTTCGAGTTTTTGGCGCTAACTATGCTTTTTTTGCGGTTTTTTCAACGCAGATTTTTCAAATACATGAAATACTACTTTAAACTGAAAATAAGATGTTTATTCAAATTGTTTAAACAATTGATTATTGTTTTTAGCAATTTTCTCTTAGAAAAGGTTTAGAAAGTCAAGATTTTTTCTGAATTTTTTAACTGATTTTGAACGTTTCAGTTAGGGCGAGGTGATAATCAATTAGAGTTAACAAAAATAATTGTTTAAACAAATTATTATTGTTGATACCTATCTTTGTTCAGACTAGTGCTAAAAAGTTGCAGTTTTTTTCGAAACTATTAAGATTTTCATCAGCTTCTCACTTGGTGGGGTAATAAATAATGCAAGTTAACAAACATGTTCATTCAAAGAATTTATTTTTGAAATATTTTAAATATTTTAAAATATTTTTTTACATTTGAAATATTCCAATAGGGACAGGTAACTCTTCTTATCACATATTTCAGCTTAAATTTAAAAAGAGGTTCTCTTCAAACGACGGACTAATAACTGTCCTTTCCGTCGGCGTCTCCGGCATCTTCGGCATCTCTGAAGAACAAATTTTCGGGTTGAGTTTCGCTTCTGTCTCCGAAATTTCAATTTTTTTTCCGTTAAAAGAATACACATTTCGTAGTTTTTTTCCCTGCACAAGAGTCGCCGTGCATTTTACACCTGAAACAGTTATAATTATTTTTTCCCCATCACAAGAAACACTTTGATTTACCCAAGAAAATTTAATTATATAGTATACAAATATACTTTCAACATATTGGGGCTTCTGCAAAAATGAATATAGATAAGTTTCAGCCACATGTTGATTGTGAAAAGTGCAATCTTCAGTGGCCTTCTTTGTTTACCGCGCCAGAAATCGAGGTTATGTGTTGATTAAATATTTAATCAAGGTTTTCAGAATAACACATAACCCTAACAGATGATTATGTCGATTTCGAAATAAAATGTTGTCAAATCCGCTGTACACTTTTCGATAAACATATTATAGCATTGCGCAAGACAGCAAACACGAAAACCGTTTGCAATCTAAAATAATTTTACGTGAATGTAAAATCAAAAAATAAGTAGCCACGGAGAAAATTGCAAACAAATGTCAACACTCAATGACGAATCGATAAACGACCTAGCCTGAACACTGCAACTGAAAGGACCGCCATGTTGTATGGAACAGGCGGAAACTTTTGAAACTGTTCGTTAGAAGCTGATCCGTAAATATAGAATAAGCAGTGTAAAATAATTGAAAATAATTCGTTCAAATCATAGAAAAACAAACACATAGTTACCAAAAATCGAACTTGCAGAAATTTGTTCCTTTTTGGTCGTTTATAAATTGTCGGTCCAATGGAAATACAAATATGTTTTCATGATTTAAATTGAAATTTTACATGTTTTTAATAGTAGGAAAGAGTTTGAACTTTCTTGTATTTTTACAATATTAATCATTTATATTATTATTGCATAAAAATTCACCTATCGCAATATGCGACTAATATGCCTCGCACATATGTGCCTGCACGAAGTGTGACCAATAAGGCTGCGTTTAAGCACGCATGGCGTGCCTCGCACGCTTGCTATCGGGGATTGGTAGATGCAGAAATTGGTACAGTATATGAGATCGGACTAAAGACTGAACGGGAAAAATTAAATATGTGTAAGGGTCTAACAATTGTCACAGGTAAAATTTTCTACATTTCAATGTTTGAGAAAGTACAATAGTTCATATAGGTTGATAACATTTTATGATCGAAAAAATACAGATACAAATACATTGATTCACATAAAAAAACTCTGAGCACATGAGTATAGTTATTCTGGCGTGATAAACGACTCTGGCGGCTGACAATAACATCGACCCGACTTTACTTCTTCAATTATGAAATAGATTCCAAGTATATGCAGCTTTATATGTATGTATATATAGCATGGTTATCCCATTCCACGGTCCTTTCACATGGATGCTGTTACGTAAACTGAAAGAGAGTCATGGAGCTGAGAGGGAAACAGACAAGCAGCTCCCCCCCCCCCCCTCTCTCTTCACCAATTTTATACAATGAAAATTTTATCTGTTTTCTCTTCTGGCTCCTAAAGATATCGTTACTTTCAAATGATAAGTATCTCTTGAATGTGCTCTTTTTTCCATTTCCTTGCAACTATTTGACGCATAACCGGAAAAAAGTATTTTTTTCGAAGTGGTCTCCTTCCATCTTCTGAGCAAATATTTCAAAAGTAGAACAATGTTCGGATGATGATTTCTAGATGATTTTGAAATGAAAAGATTTTGAAATGATAAGATTTTGAAATGATACAATTTTGAACGCAGATCCATTTTGAATCAGTCAGTTAGTACAACTTCAGGTCCCAGAATCATTTTCCTCTTAGGAGATTCCGACGATATGAACGTCGGTAAAGTAGAAACCATTTTCCCTGATAGGAGTGACGAGGAAAATGTGCATGTTGTTCCTCCCTCTGCGTTCCACGCACGGGGAATCGCAAAGTCGTTTTTCGACTCGATCGCTCACAAAAAATCTATTTTCTCTCGACTCAAATTATTGGAAATTTCGTTCTTTCGGGCGCCCTGGTATTTGTTCGACAAAAATGGGCCGTAACTGTGTAAAATAGACCGATATATGTGAGCAGTCGGAGAAACAATATGGCAGCGCCCATGCCAGGTGACAGCTGCGAGAAGAATCTCGCTCGTGCTCAATTTTCAGCGCTTTGCGAACATTTAAATGACGAGGGCGCTTTATTGAATGGGAGGCCGAACGATTTGCCGCAAAAAAATTTATTTTTCTTATTATGAAGATACGAAAAACGACTGGGCGTTTTTCCATAAGTGCGACGCAGAGGGAAGGGCGGGCCTTGGCGACGTCGTCGACGCTCGTCAGTCTCGTGTGGCCACGTGTGAGTGTAGCTCGTTGTGCATGTGTGGTCGAAATAATAATAATGGCAAAGCAAGAGCAGGGACGCATTACATTCGCATCATAATGAGAAGGTATTGGTTTTATGTGAAAATTTACTTTCTTGGAATTTATGAAATCTCCACGTTTTGAGACCTCCTGATTCCGAAAAATTAGTTTTTACGTTAATGTCTGTCTGTCTGCTGTCGTCGTTGTCTGTCTACTCGATAACTTTCGAAAGATTGATCATATTGTATTGTGCTTTGGCACACATTTTCAAAACCGGAAAAGAAAGGACGAGTTCATTAGCCAGCTATTTTGGAATAAAAATCGAAGAGAGAGAGCGTTTTGAGAATTTTGTTGGACTTTTTTTTCCAAGAATCAAAACTTGTAAGTACAATTTCTTGTACAATTTATCCCAATCATCTTTTTTTGGATAAAAACGAAATTGTAATAGTTATGGTATTTTCAAAATTGAAAAATATAAAAGAAGATGAGAATGTTTAGCCAAATAACACAAGATTGGGAAGAAAGTCAGAGAGCAAAAATGTTCCTTCTTGGGAGCCTTACAGGATCGTGGATACAACTTTTTGAATTTTCTCATAAAATGACTAAGGCTAACACAGAAGATTGATAGAAAAAATTGTTCACCCGGAAGATATCCACAAATTTGTTATAATTTTCCCCATTGAAAACGTTTTTTTTGTTTTGATCGTAAAATATAAATTCAAAAATTAGAACATTCTATTTCTAGAAAAACTACCCAACATGTGGGAAAAATTAGGCACCAAAACTTCTCTACCGCTTTGGGCAAACCTTGATCGAGTGCGCAGCACAAGACACGCGATGAGAATGTATTCAGAGAAGCCAAAAGATAATTCACACTCATCAAATTGAAGGAAGCGACATTTCGATTTTGAGTTTCACAAGCTTTATATACTACTGTATAGGGAGGTACAAAGGCCGAGCGCGTAGCGTGAGGTAAATTCGAAACCTAGCGCGGAGTGCGAGGTGAGATTACCATCAAGTGCGAAGCGCGAGTTCCAAAAGACGCACCCTAGGCGCGCTCAAACTTGCGAGCGAAGCGAGCCGTGCGCGAAGCGCGCGGCGATGAGAATGTTCCCGCGCGGCGGGCAGATTCTTTCTTCGTCAAATTTGATGGCATAAAACTTTTTCAATGCGTTTGAAGTTAAACGATATTGCTCTAAATAGTTATCTAAATGAATTACTGTTGCGACTGTATAATTAGGTTACTATATAAGAATAAAATATAAAATTGAGCAGATATATAGTTTTGGCCACGCACTTTTAGAATTTTCTAATTACAAGTAGAAACGTGTTGCAAATTCGATTTCAAACAAAATTGATAACTCAAAAAAAAAAAAAAAAGAATTTGAGATTTTAAAAAAATCGGAACGATTTCCACCACTTCATAAAAGAGTTCGAGAAAGTCGAAAAAATTGCAGTAAAAATGCTTCAAATGAAAATCAATCATTTTTCTGAGTTTTTACTCATCATATTTCATGAAAAGTTGTGCGAAATTTGAAATATGCAAGAAGTTATGTATTCAACTTTTTCAATTATCGATGTGTGATAATCATTGATGACTGTACCAAAAAAATTTGAAGCACATAATGAGAAATGTTTTCATATCTCATGAATGAGTCTTAATTTGTTTCAAATTATCAAAGAAAAAACTCTTACACAACACGATTACCCGATAGTTGGAGAAGTAAAATAAGTTTTGAAATTTTTCGAAAATGTATGATTTTTATTTATATTTTCTAATTATCTTCCATGTATACGGAAACAAAAACTAGAGTTCCCAAAAAGGCATATTTTCAATTTTTAAGTACTTGCTTTACGTTATAATCATTGATAATCATATTCAAAAATTTGGAAAAACATGATAATTTGCCAGGAAAAATTTTCACTAGACAAGTACGACAAAGTTTTAGAAAGAAACAAAGATTTCACAAAAATTTATTTTTGCTAATGGTATGTTGAACATATCCAACAATCTAAAAAATTGAACTAATAATGTAATTTGCAAGTTGAAATATGTACAGTTTCAAAATTTCAGACACACGTAAAAATCAGTTGCGATTATGAATGAAAAATTTTTTCTCAAATCGAAAACGTATCAAAAATTTCATAAGATACCAATTATTTGTTAAATTTTGTCAGTAGCACAATTCTTTTCACCTAACGATGACGAAAAAGTGAAAAAAAAAGAAATTCTTCCGTAAATCGAAATATTATTTTTGTACATATTTGCAGACAGAATAGCACTCAAATGAAAAGTATAATTGGCAAAAAAGCATAATGAAATTTTCGACATTCGTTATGTTTATTGATGATTGATTCCAAAAAAATCTGAAATATAATTTAAAAATGTTCCGAAAATCTCTTTTCAAAGCAAAATGTTTAAAAAAAAAAAACTACAAGAAAATTGAAAAATTCGAAAATATTTGACTGGAAAATTTTATGAATAACGGTATATAATCTATGTTAATTCTACAACAATAATTTCTATAAAAACTTACATGAAAATCATAATTTTTCAATGAAATATTTGAAATTTTATCTTCTTATCTATTACCGTATGTGTACTATTTATAGTTATCATAATCCAAACAATATTTTTTGCCCATAGAGTGCATTCGAATTAGCCGCCGATTGCCGCTGTAAAAATAGTCGAGAAAGGGGCGCCGGAATCTTTCGCTACGTTACTGCTCAAGTAGGTCCCGATACACACACACACACACAAACACATTCATTTGGTAGAGGCGGCACCGATCTTGCTTCGGGGAAACACGCTTTCGCCGAAGCCTTCGGTAGGCAAGGGAATGGAGGGACTTATACCGCGCGATTTTTCTCCGGAATCCCCTTAATGGCATGTGACAGTCTTAGAGAATCAAGGGAACTCTGGAGGTACCAGACCCGTGGTGAGAACTTTGAACGGAATTTGTGTTGAAGGTGTGAGTGGAGTATACGTGTGGTAGTTCAGGTGTTAATTAAGAGTGCAAGGGGTGAGTATAGGATAGAAGAAGTTTTTGATGTTTGAGGGAGATGAAGTCTGGCGCAATAGGAGAAGTGGGGTTAGGTTGGTAAGAAGAAAGAATAATTGATGCTATAGAGATTGGGCTGTTAAGAGAACCAAGAGAGTTTATAAAAGGCTTAGAAGGAGAGTGGAGTCTCTGCAAGGGCTTGCTACGGTAGAATAAAGTAAATGCGGTAGATGTTAAACAAAAGGATTTACCGGAAAGGCGTGAGCAGAGTACAGAGGCATCTGTCACATGCAATAGGAATTAAACACAGTATTAGTGGTCCTTATCACCCGTAGAAGAGCGAGGATATACCAAGATGAAGGGTGACAATGATGACGCGGGAGTGAGGTAGACGCGCAAGGATCATTCCACACACCACTTTGGACGACAACGAGAAGCCTGTTGTCCATCGATGTGCAAGAGATGGAAAAGACTTAACAGGACGAACCATGAAAACCAGAAGGCAAAAGAATAAGTGTCTAGCTCAAGTAAGGTAGATCTCTTGCTTCACAAGAAAAAGTAAGACAGTCTGAAGAGCCTAGGGAAAAGCGTGGTAGAAAGTCCATTTGAGGAAAGTGATAGAACGCGTAGGTTACTTTCATTAATGGAAGAGTAGTTGGAAAAGAATATTAGGAAGAGAGAAGGACATAGTGCTGCGGCCCTAGTGGCATATTGATTCAATGTATTGCTCATGCATATCGAGTCCCTGGTTCTAAACTCCATCGGGGTAGATTTTTTTTGATCATTCAGAAATTATAAGACAAAGTAGACGGAGAAGGATTATTATCTCAGGTTCGGCAAGTTTCCTCTTATGAAGTTTTGCTAGAGAAAAAAATTTAACAGATAACTGTACTTTCACGCTCTCAAGCATAAAATTTTTACGGTGTTCAAAATTTTGTACTGCCGAGAAATCTTCTTTCTAGTCTGATGCAAAAAGAAATATAAGGCTACGCCCCACGCTCGTCAAAGTTATGACAGTAAGCTCCCAGATCAATAGACTATTTTACTAAGTGTAGATACAAATATGGCCATAAAAATCAAGGAGAAAAAAAGGTATTTATAAATATTGCGAAGTAAGATGTTTTAAATATCATTATCAATTTTCGATAAAAAAAAAACAGTAGATTTTTAGTATGAGAGCTTGAATTTCGACCTTTTAGTCTATTTTTCCAACCAAAACAAATGTTTTTGAGCGAATAGTTTGATATTTAACCGAATAAGATAGAAATTTTGAATCAGACGGATAATAGTCACGTTTTTAGTGTAAACAATAAATTTCAACCAATAATCAAATCATTGGATTTTCAATAAAGAGGTTATCATTGGCGAAAAGAGGATATTGGTGAAAATCGTAATAGTTGCTAATGAAATAATATGGTTTTCTTTAGATGCAAAAACAGTCAAACGCAACCAAAATATAAGTTTACAACAAAAAATTTGAATTGTCATTTGAACTAGAAGGGCTCATGATCTACAAAATAGATGAATTTTCAATAAAAAAATATGAATTTCCACTGAAAAAGTTAATTTCGAACGAACAATTGATTTTTAGGTGAGAATTAATGGATTCGCAAAATAAGAATACGAATTTTCAACAAATCAGTTGAATTCTGAAAAGAATGATCAATTTTTACAGAAAAATTGAGAGTCAGAACCCAAAAATAGTTGGATTTTTAGCTGAAAGAGATGAATTCTCAAACGAAAAGTTTCATTTTTAACACATGGAGAAGTTGGAGAATTATAGTAATTTATCGTGGAAAATAGAACTATTCGGTAATATTCTTCTTTTAAGGATAAAAATTAAATTTTTTGGTTGGGAATTCAACGACATAAATGGAATTGAACCTGATTATTGAAAGTTTATATTTCAGGATTGTAGATTTGACCACTTTATATATAGATCGAAAATTCAACTTCTTTGTAGAAAATTTGTATTTGTATGGCCAAAATATATTCATTTTTTGGAAATTCATCTCTTTTTTTGGTGAATTTCCTTTCCACTTCTATCTCTTCTGATAGAATTTTTGTTTTTATTTCAAAAGTAGACAATTTTGGTAAAAAGAGTCTGGTTTCTAAGAAATGCAACGATTTGGTTTGAAATCATCGTTTCTGTTAAAAACCATGATTTTTGGTTTGAGAATTCAACTGGTTCGAAGAAAAATTATGCATTTTCTTGAAGAATCCTATCTTTGAGTAGAATTTCGTTTCTTCTTACGCTTAACAACATTGTTAAGGAGTCATCCTTTTTGGTTAAAAATTGTTAACTCTCATTTATCTGGTTAAGAATCCGTCTATTCAGGAGGAACTTCGTCTTCTTAGATGAAGAGGATCCATTTTGTTGGGAGTTGAACAATTTACTAACAATTTTTCTTTTTTTTTTTTTTAATTTTTCTTGTTTTATTGAGAATTCAACTCTTTTGTGCAGAGTCAGTCTTTTTGTCTAAAGAAGGCTTATCTTCTGGGGGAAATTCAATATATTCTCTGGGTAAAAGTCAACAATTTTGTTGTGGAGGATCTGTACTTTGAAAATTTATATCCTTCTTAGTAAAAAAATTGATGGTTTCAATGAAGAATTGTTCGATGATTGTTAAAAAATTGTTATTTTTGGGAAACTCAACTTTTTGTGAAAGATTGATCTCTTTTGTTTGACAAAACCTGGTTGTCGAAAAATAATATTCTCGTCTTGAAATTTGAGCAGTTGGGAGAGATTAATTTGAATTTTTTGGAAATAAAACTACCCTGCTGATATTTGTGTTCTGCTTGACTGACAACAAATTTTCTGGGTTGAATATTTATCTCTTCTGTTGAAATTTTTCCTTCCAAGTTCATTCTTGGGAATAAGTAGTTTATGGTTACAATTTTTTTCAACTCAAAATTAAGTTGGTTTACAACTGCCCTCTGAGTCAGGCCACGTCCGTCGGCCCATTAAATTTGAGGTGATTTTTTAAAAAGTGACAACAATTGGAAAAATCTGTACAGAATAGCATCACAAAAAAAACACTTCGAACCATTTTTCAGGAAATCGCACAGTTTTCATTCTTTTTGATAATAATGATTTTTGCAATTTTCATCAGAAAAATTAATATTTAACGACTCGTTTTAAATAATCGAATAAAATTTGTTATGACAGTTATGAAGCGTTTTCTTTTTCTAATAAGGATTTTTTCTGAATTATGTTTGTAAAATTATTATTTTTTCATAAACAATTATTTAAACAAATTCGATTATTCATAATTTCTAGGCCTCCGATCGTAGTGGGAATTTGACACAATGTAGTATGAACACTTTATCCCGTTCTCAAAAAAGAAAAAATTGGTAATTCTCACTCTGACACTATGAAAATAAAGTTTTTGGCGCCGGCGCCGCGTATCATTTGTCGCCTCGAACGGCTCACAGTGGGAAAAAAATCACTTTTTCGAGAAAAAAATCAGCAGGCTCCTCAATTTTCAACGAATCATAGTTTTTTTTTTCTTAATACTCGTGAAGGATCAACGTAGAGGTGCACGTTTTAGAATTTGCTATTCAATAATTTGTTATTCAACTTAAAATTTGCAATTAGTTATATTTGCGATATTCACTTAGCCCCATTCATCAATACTTCTTCACAAAGGTGTAGAATTAGTAAAATTACTTTTTTTGGATAAAAATGTAACTTGCAGATAAATATCAAGCATTTCGTTAATTGTTATCAACAAATTCATGGATATTACTGTTAACTGTTACAGTTTCGGATTTCGAATGTATTATTTACATACACTTTGCTGTAAAAATATGAAGAATCAATGTTAAATTGTAAACAAGATCCAAATAACAATTATAGTTAATAGCTTAAACAATTTTTATAAATAAATTTACTTAGTTGTCATATCTGTACTTCGAAAAATTTCCTTTTCTTTAAAATAATTATTTTTATGTGGAGAACAAGAATATTGCACATAAGAGTTCCATGAAACAGTATTCGTCATTGTTATAAATAATTTCTATAAACAAATTCTCTCATTTGGCATATCTGTGCATCAAAAATTTTTTTTTTCTGTGGAATCATTTACTTTCATTCTGAAAACAAGAATATTACACATCAAAGTTCAATGAAACAACATTTTCTATGGTTAAAAACAATTTAATAAACAAATTCACTTATTCGGCATATCTGTGCATTAAAAAATCTTTTCTTTTCTATGGAATCATCAACTTTCATCTTAAGATTAAGTATATTGAACATGAGAGTTCAATGAAACAATATTTGTCATTGTTTAAAACAATTTTCATAAACAAATTCACCTATTTGGCACATCTGTGCATCGAAAAGTTTTCGTATGAGTTAAAATAAATAAGTATAAACAGCCGCGTTTGTAGCGTAAGCCGCATCCGCCGAGCGCGCCGCTCGAGGCGGAAATTGTTACGCGGCGCCCGCGACAAAAATTCTTTTTAATACTGACAGAGTGAGAATTACTAATTTTTTATTTTTTGAGAACGGGGTAAAGTGTTCATACTATATTGTGTTAAATTTTCACTAAATTCGGAGGCCTAGGATTTATAAATAATCGAATTCGTTCAAATAATTGTTTATGAAAAAATGATAATTTTCCAAATATAATGAAGAAAAAATTGTTATTAGAAAGAGAAAACGCTTCACAACTGTCATAACAAATTCCATTCGATTATTGAAAACGAGTCGTAAGTTATCAATTTTTCTAATAAAAGTTGCAAAAATCATTATTACTAATATAAATGAAAACGGTGCAGCTTTTTAAAAAACGTTTCACAGTGTTTTTTACATTCTCATCATTTATGATTGAGAAAGTATTAGAATCGTCTGAAATTTCACATCTTGAATTTTCAACG
>WSXT02115951.1:0-11073 GCA_011762715.2 Neuroterus valhalla | reverse complement strand
TGCGCACGAAAATTTGGGATCTTCCAGTGAATATGTCTGACACTTACGGTAATGTTTCTATTGCCAGTCTCGAAGGGTTTCCCACTGACAGTTGTCTCCTTATTATTCCTTCGTGGCCCAAACTTGCGAGCGAAGCGAGGCGCGCGATGAAAATGTGCCCGCGCAGCAGGCGGATTTTGTTTAATGTGTTCAGCAAACATATGAGAGGGGATACTCTGATATCAACTTTAACATTGAAATCTTCACCGTCTTTTTCACGTTATCAATCTGTATGTAACTAAAAATTCCAAGGACAATAAATTTCGTTTGCATAAGCAGTGGCAGTGAAGAACTTTGTCTTACGCAATCGATTTATTTCCTCAACTTAAACTTACACCCAGATAGAGGTGATGTTTTCTGTAAATAACAAGATAAAGGCGGGTACATATAGAAGAAACAATAAACTCCTTATCAGTTTCAGCTCAGGACATTCTTCTTAGATAGGTTCTTGATCTTTGAAGGAATGAAAATCTCCGTTTGTACTCTACTGTTCACTTTCATCATATTTATTGATGATGTTCGTAAGTAGAATATATTTTATATTAGGGAATAAAATTTGTATAGGAACATCTCATATCCAGATTCCTGGAAAACAGCCAGGCTGCTTCCCGACTTGAGCATGGCTAGGGACCACTAACCTAGTTTAAAAAATATTCCCTTTTTTTTTAATCACAACTAAAATTTTTCACTACACACACTCTTTTCCAAATGAATCAATTAATTGATGTGTTTGTTACGTGAAACCGTAAGAACAAACAACAATTTTTTGTTGATTTCAAACATTTTTGGATTGATTAAATGTTTCCGATATACGCTTGACGCTTTTCACCTAATCTTATCTAGGGTATTTGAAATATTATACTTGAACTACATTCAGTGAGATTATATAGATTGAGTTTGTAAATACTTCTCGTCTTTTCATTTTTAAGTTGTATTTTGCATGTCAGCTATAATGGTAGAGGTGACGTAGCATATTCGGAAGTTCGACAAATATGCCTTCTTTTTTTTTAAATGAACAAGCATTTCTTCTCGGCAATGTTCCTGTTGAAAAAATAACGACGGACTGACGCACAGTGGAGACAGAATGTTCAAAACCATCTACAGGTCGCAAATCTTGACTAAATAGAACAAAATTTTGCCAGGATTATTTGTAATTGAATTTCGGAATGACTGACGAAGCCGAATTTCCAAAAATATTTTATTAGAATTTTTTACCAAAATATGGCGTGATTATGAGATTTTGGGTCATGAACTAGATAAACCATATAGAATTCGAGGAGTTTGAGTTGAAATTATGTCCGAAGCAGTATATTTTATATTTAAAATACAATTTGTTACAAACATATGGCATATAAATAATTTTGCAAATCTATATTGAATTTCAATAAGTTTCTAAACGTCTTCGAGAAAATGATTAAGAATACAAATGCAACATATTTTGACGAAAAGATTTTTTCGTGCGCTAATTTCAAGTTTGCCATTAGTTTTGCAAACAAAATTTGTTGGAACGACCATAGATCCTGAACCCATAAACCCTAAATACATGAATTCTGAATCCATAGACCTCAAACCCATGAACCCCAAACTAATGGAACCTAAACACTTGAATCCTAAATCCGTGGACCTTAAACCCATAAACCCCAAATTAAAGAAGCATAAACCCATATACTCTCAACCCATAAACCCTAAACCCTTAAACCATAAACCTCAAACCCATAAACCCCAAACTAATGAAACTTAAACCTAAAGACCTCCAACCCATAAACCCTAAACCATTAAACCCTAAACTCTTCGACCTCAAACCCATAAACCTGAAACTAATGAAACCTGAACCCATAGACCCTAAACCCATAAACCCTCAACCCATGAATCCCAAATCCATGGACTTCAAATCTATAAATCTCAAACTAATGAAACCTAAACCCGTAGACCCTCAACTCATAAGCCCTTAACCCTTAAACCCTTACTCCATAGACCTTAAACCCATAAACACCAAACTAATGGAAGCTGAAACCATAGACCCTCAACCCATAAACCCTAAAGCCTTAAACTATAAACCTATGAATCCTAAATTCATATATCTCAAACCAATATACCCCAAATTAATGAAACCTAAACCCATGGACCCTCAACCCATAAACCCTAAACCCTCAAACCCTCAATCCCTAGACCTCAATCCCATAAACCCCAAACTAATGAAACCTAAAACCATAGACCCTCAACCCATAAACCCTAAACCCGTAAACCATAAACCCATGAATACTTAATCCATAGACCTCAACCCCATAAACCCCAAACTCATGAAACCTAAATCCATAGACCCTCAACTCATAAACCCTAAACCCTTAAGCCCTCAACCCATGAATCCTAAATCCATAGACCTCAAACCCATAAACCCCAATCTAATGAAACTTAAACCTATAGACCCTGAACCCTTAAACCCTAAACCCTCCGACCTCAAACCCATAAACCCCAAACTAATGAAAATTAAACCTATAGACCCTTAACCCATAAACCCTAAACCCATAAATCCCAAATCCATAGACCTCAAACCCATAAACCCTAAAATAAAGAAACTTAAACCCATAACCCTCAACCCATAGACCCGAAACTCATAGACCCTAAACCCATAGACCCTAAACCGATAAAAACCTCAGCCCATAAACCCTAAATCCGTGAACCCTGTAATCCTAGACTTCCTATGATAAACTTATGAATTCCAAGCCAATGAACCCTCGAATCCTAGACTAAATCATAAACTTATAAATTCGAAGCCCATGAAAACGAAGCCCACTAATTTCCAATCCGCAAACATTGAACCTCGCGCCCACATATGCGATAACTTCCAATTCTGAAACAAAAAATCGATATAGCAGCAAAAAATATGTTGATTGAAGAATGAAAAAAATTAATTCTGAGTTTGAAGCTCCTAATTTATGAGTTTCAGATATGAGAGTTGACAAAATAATTACAAAGAAAAAAAAATTGATAAATTAAAAAATCCCAAAAAAAAATTAATTTGCGATAAAAAATATAATCTCCTAAATTCAATTTGAAACACGAGAAACATTCATACAATAAGTGACCATATAGCAAAACAACATAAGTATTAAAACCATAAATTTTTCGAAACTTCATTTTGCAAAAAAATTGAAATAAGCAAATTCAAAATCAGCTATGCCTCAAACTCTTTAAATTCGATATGGTTTATCTAATTCATGACAAGAAATATTTTAATCATGCCATATTTTGTTTACAAAAGTTTGAATAAATTATTTTTCAAAATTCATCTTCGTCAGTCTCTTTGAAATTGAATGGAAAAAATTTCTGGCTAAATTTTGTTTGCTTTGGATAAGTTTTGCGACCTGTAGGTGGTTTTGAACGAAATTATCGCTGTATCCCCAGTGTGTGAGTGTGTGGCGAGGTCAGCGAGGGGAGGACGCTACTCCAGTCAACAATTAGTCAGAAGAGAACATATCCGTCCACAAAATGTCCAGAAGCTCAAATGCCAAGGCAACCAAATTATATAAGAAATATTGGAGGTGGTTTAGGAAAATTACCACAGATGTAACCAGCGGAAGCTACGATCACGATGGTTCTCCCAGAACCATCGATCGCGACGCAACTGGAGGTGATACGTCATCCGACTCGACAATTTCCAAACACCAGAAGACGATTGAGTCGGGAAAACCAAATAACTTGAATACAAATATAAAACCTGAAGTATACGCACTGTTGAATGATGATCAACCAGTCGAAGTCCCGTCTGCCGGCAGGGGCGGTCCGAGAATAGCCACTCGACTGGTCAGGGTCCACTTGCCGGAACCCACGGAGAAACCACTGGTCAGCGCAAGGACCGAGAAGGACCTGAACTACAGCAGAGAAGCGACCACCTGCCCATGGTGGGAGAGCGCGTAAACGCTGGCCTTCCCACTCCTGTCGGTTGATGCAGGGAAAGCTCCAAACTAGAGGGAACCTGTGAATGACACAAAACACCGCGAAACCGCAGTTGCAAATCGGATACAAACTCGAATCCGACGGAAGCCCGCAGCAGAAGATAAATTATAAACAGTTTTAATTCTATGCAATGCTTCTCAATATTATATACGCAGCTGCAGGAGAATTGTTATCCATGTTCTTACTACAATTTTCGTCTGAAAGTATTTGGAGATGAGAGTCATTTTAGATTTCTTGATGTTCAACTAATGCTATTCAGGAAATCTTCAGTCCTAATCCAAAAATTTTGGGTTCATCCTAAAAAAATCTCACTAAAAAAATCCTATAATCGTTCATATCCCTTGTTACAGAATCAATGAATCAGCAGCCACCTCTTAATGATAAACAAGAACCGAAAGGTAATCAGGTAGTGATAACATATCGCAATGGAATATGGTACCTTGATGGAAGACCCTACGGAGAAGAATATTCAGCAACTATACTTCCATTTTTACCTCCGCATCCACCCCTAGGTTTGTTACCAAATAATTGTTTATTTGATTCAGCGAACTATTCGAAAATATAAAATTTCCTTGAAGCAGTATGAAATCCTTCTGAATCTGAAAGAAATAAAAAATTCAATTCCATGAACTGGTAGGATCAAGATTCAGTAGAGCTGTAGTTCTTAGGTTTTAATTTCATCAATATCTTGATTAATGAATGCTTGCTTCTTCTCACAGATGATCAGATGCCTAGAAAGCAACTACGAAGACTTAGAAAAAATCTAGTTAATCTTGCAAAACGTCCACTTCTGATACCCCAAATTCATGAAGGTGATCTTATGTACCGTCGTGGAATTCCAATTGGAAAAGTCGATAAATACTTGCACATCGAGGGGATCGATCCATCTGATGAATCTGGTAATTAAACACAATTAAATTCATTATAACAGAATCAGAAACACATTTAACAAAACTTCGCAATAAACGGTAGCCGTAGGTTACTCGGATGGGATTCCTTACTAGCTACTTAACCTTAATAGAAGATTTACATAATGCATTGTAGCTTACAACGTTTTTGAGGGTCCAACTCTTCAGAATGACTTCTTCCTCTAATAAACATTTTCTCACAGTTTCCGCGTATTGTGTTTCTTAAAGAAGTCTTGATCAGGTTGTATTCGAGGATGATCGCATCTCAGGCTGGGACACACTATGCGTTGTCGCCGGTCCGGTTTGAAGGATCAAGTTTAAACGGATGATGACGACGAAGTCGAGCAGTTACACATAATTATCAAACCAGTAGGAACCGATTGTTGAACGGTTATTGAGAATGACAAATATATATCGAAACTAACCATAAGGTTTACAATCCAGAGCGTTTCATCCCCAATGGACTCTCTGTATTCAGGTTCTTCGTCAAGGATAGGCTTATGCCAAAGCCCTAATTCTTTTACGCTGATGAATTGTTTGTTGTAATATTTGTCCCTCCTCATCTTTAGACCCTAATGTAGACTCGTATAGACTTATTTTTTCCGAATATTGCGTTGTTGTTTGTTTTTGTTTAAATTTAAAATAAAGTAATTCTTGCGCCTGAAAATTAGCACCGCCTTGCATGCTGGATAGCGGTCATTGGCGTGCACTGCCATGCCGGCCTCGAGTATCCTCGACAAATGCAACGGGTAACGTCTATGTCGGCCCTGAACCGTTGGTAATGAAAATTTCGTAACCGAGCGTGTTACCCTGATTCGTATATTTGGAAATTTTAAAATGTATTTTCGGCGATAGCATTGCGATAGGGAAAATGAATGCGCGCGAGCGCTCCCAGGTCTGGGGATTTATCCCCAGATCTGTGTAGACTTTCAGATGCCTGGCATTCATCAATTTCTGGAAAACTTCAAGATATTTGTCCTCAAAAATCATAAGATTCTTCTCTTGACTGATTCTTTTTTTTCTAATTGGGAAGGAAATTAATGTTCTTCGTTTCTAATTTAATAAATGAAACATAAGAATCGGGTGATTTTCCACGAAAGCATGTGTATACATATTTCTGAATGAAATTGATCTACCACAATTGAAATCAGTATAAAACCCTTTGAATAGAAAGTCAAGATATATTTCATTTACAATGAAATATTTGAAAGTTCGACCATAAAAGAAAAGTTATTTATTACTGAAAGAGATAATATTCAACAAAAGAGTTGAATTTCCAGGTAATTTTTTGAAAGACCTATGGTTTTTCAGTCCATTTCGTATTGAATAGTTACAGTTTCCACGGAAAATATTAAAGTTGATATTTCATCCCACGCAAGATCCAAAATTTAAAATCAAAATTCTTTGATCAAACTATGGAGAGAATTATCGTCCAAGAAAAATATAATTGTTGCTTTTTCAAACAAAAAAATTATTGATATTGAAACAAGCACAGTTGAATTCTATTATAGAAGGAACATTTCCAACACAATATTTGACCCTTTCACCAAAAAGATTAATTTTTAACCGAACTTTTGAATTTAAAAAATCTAATTTTGAAACTAAAATGGACGATTTTTTTGCTGAAAAGTTGCATCTCCAACTAGATAAGATTATCCAGCTAAAAAATAAAACAAATCGCAATAATATTGTTATGAACTTCCAAGCGAAAATGAAATATTTGATCGAAAACATTTCTATTTCCGACAATAATAATAATTTTTTCAACCAAACAGTACATCTTTCCACCAGAATAGTTTATTTTAACAAAGAAAAAACATCGATTTTTTAGATAATACGGAATAGTTGAATTTGTAACAGGAATAAAATTTAATTTGCGCTTAAGTACTCACATTTTGTATTGGGAGGATTAATTTAGAACAGAAGAAGGGAAGAATTTCTAACAAAATAAAAGATGATTTTTTGTTTGCAATAACAATAATTATATTTTACTTAGAAGATTCATCTCTCTATAGTTTGATTAAGGAATCTTTATTCTAAATTTCGGATGTTGCGTCGAATGAAATATCAACTATATTATTTTTCGTGAAAACTGTAACAATTCAATATAAAATGGACTAAAAATCCAAAGGTCTTTCAAAATTCACCTTCTTTGACTCGAAAGTTCAAGGATGTAGTTAAAAATGCAACTGTCTTTTTCATATTAGCTCATTCAGTTGAAAATTGAACTGGCTGCTTTTTAATTATTAAAAATTCATGTTTTTCGTTAAATGGTCGTCTTTTTTCTGAAAAATTTGTCGTTTTAGCCTGAAAACTCAACTTTTTTGTTTCAAATATTTCATTGTTAATTAAATATATCTTGACTTTCTATTTGAAGGGTTTCATACTGATTTCAATTGTGGTACATTAATTTTATTCAGAAATATGCATACACATATTTTCGTGGAAATCACCCCATTCTTATGTTTCATTCATTAAATTAGAAACGAAGAAGAATAATTTTCTTTTCGAACAGAAAAAAAAGAATTAGTCAAGAGAAAAGTCTTATGACTTTGAGAACAAATATCTTGAAGTTTTCCAGAAATTGATAATTCCCAGACATCTGAATGTCTACTCAGATCTGGATTTTTAAATTTCCAATAATACAAAGCATGGTAATACGCCTCGTTAAGAAATTTCCTTAACCGACGGTTCAGGGTCGACAGAGATGTTACCCGTCGCGTTTGCCGACCATACTCGAGGCCGGCATGGCAGTGCACGCCAATGAGCGCTTTTCAGCGTGCAAGGCGGTGCCGATTTTCAAGCGCAAATATTACTTGATTTTAAAATAAAACAAAAACAAAGAACAACGCAATATTCGGAAAAAAGAAGTCTATAAGAGTCTCCATTAGGGTCTAAAGATGAGGCGGGACAAATATTACAAAAAACAATTCATCAGCGTAAGAAAATTATGGCTTTGGCGAAAGTTTTATCCTTGACGAAGCACCTTAAGAAGGCATTGAATCCTTCTAAGGTTGTAAAAGACGCTCACCATCCTACCATCAATGGCCTTACGGATTTTGAGTAAGATGTAGATAAATACCAGAACCATGCGATTTATAATCGATGTATTTAAGTTGCAGACTGAACAGGGTTTGTTTAAAAGAACCGTGGTAAATTTTATGTTCTGATAATAGGAGATTGAAGATGAAATTTTGAAAAGAAAAATTGATCAAGAGTTACCGTTGGTTCTAAAGTAAATGGAGACCTACATAAGTCTACTAGAATCTCAACCTAATGTTTTTTACTTGAACAGATTTTCCGGCATACATGCTCAGGAATGGCGATACAATCGTACTGAATGGACCTCGTGATCGATGGCGTACTGTCCTAAACGGTTTACGCGTACAAGGACCCCAGGAAAACCCAGCGGCTCCTGGCGCCTCACCGATAATAAATTGACTTTCTTTTACATTTTTTTTTCTAAGAATCGTAACAGATCCTTGACCAAGCATCGAGTTGCATTTCTCAAAAATCCTCTATTTGATGTTCCGTTCGATTATAAAAATAAATGTTTCTCAAATTGAAGAGAGCTTTGATTTCTTATAATTTCCAAATTATGAAAAAAAGTGAAAATTTGAATAAAGAGGGGAGGGGGTCCCTGCGTTCGGGATGTCTTTCAAGTGGGGTGGGTTCTGGAAATCGGAAAAATTGGACAAACAGCGAGAGAGTGTCTTAGTTTTTAGAAATTTTGCGAGCGTCTTCTATGGACGTCCCCTAAAAAAATGTAGATGTGTGTTATAAATGTTATCTGCAATATGAATTTGAGTATCCCAAAGGGCTCCAAACAATGTGTAAGGCTCTGTATGAATTTGAAAATATAACAAAGTGATAACATTCAATGTGTTTTCAAGTTTTTAGAACAGTTGAATCTTTCACACAAATCTGAATTTCTCCTCTTTTTAACAATGGCACCACTAGTCCCGCCCTCCATTCCTCCCGCCATCCTGCATCTCCCCATACTCTACTGCATACTCTGCATATTCCATACCTATTCTCTCACTTCTTCCCCTCTTTTACTTCAGCGCTTCATTTTCCATGATGTCCTCACCTATTGCAAGACTTGCATAGAAATGGAACATTGACGAGAAGAAATGCTTGATCATTCCAAACAAAAAGGAGGCATATTTGTCGAACTTCCGAATATGGGACATTCTTTTACAATTCGCACAGGTTTGGACGAAAGTTGACCCACCTATTTTTGATTGAGCTGATACTTTTTTTTCTTGTTCTTTATCGAAAAAGAGAAGATATGTTTTTTAGATTTTTTTTATTTTGCAATTTTTCGAGAAATAGGGAGGGTTGAAAAATTGTGAATTTGAGTGAAGACTATTTTTCAAAAATGAGTAACTCCTGTTCTATTTGAGCTAGAGAAATTCTTCTTTTTTCATTTGAAAGGTGGAAGAACGATCTTTATTGAAAGAATCATCCCAAAAATATTGTTAACAAAATAAATTTTTATAAACAATTTAAATTTAAAAATTGATTTCTAACTAGTTTGATTCCCATGAATTACGTCCTTAGTATTTTTATCGTATTTCACGTCAAATTTACGATCGAAAACGATTTATTCAAAATGGTGAAATTATTATTACTATCGGAAAAAATTTAATGTATCTAGCGGTTTCGAGCGCGGTACCTCATACCAGCGCGGCGCGCCCATCACATTGTACGGCCGATTTTCTTCTTTGATATCGTTCTTATCTTAAATATGAATGATTACTATATATTTTCAATTAAATAATCTTATTTCTTAGACAAGATAACTTTATTGAAAATTCAAGAAATAAATAAATAATAAGAAGGAAAAGAAAAACATCATTATTGAAAAATGTAGATTACTTTATTGGGATTATTAGGATTATTATACAGGTTTTTAATCGAGAGAGACGAGTTTGTTAGAATACACTTAGAATATCAAACTGAAAGTCTATCCATGAAGACGAATTTATAAAATGATACATTTTTGGAAGAAAAGAGATGAATTTCCTAGAAGGTAGTTGAATTCTCAACCTAGAAAGGTAAATCCTAAACGAAAAAGTTAATTTTAAATCTTGAAATTTGAATTTTCTACCAGAAGAGATGAACCTTTCTAATCCAAAAGGACAACTTAAATCCAAAACCATGAAATATTTACGAAACAGTATTGAATTTTCAACAAAAAAGGCAATAAAAAAACCGATCCAATCAAATGGACAAATCATCTATCCGAGAAGACGAATTTTGAAAATAATAAATTTTTTTCAACAAAAAAGACGGATTTTCTAGAATGTACTCAAAGCTTCTGGAGGGTGGTTGCATTTTCAACCTGAAAAGTTTAGCGCTTTACAAAAAATTTAATTTTTAACGTTGAAATATAAATTTTCCACCAGAAAAGATTAATATTCCCAATCCAGAAGGACAAATCACATTCGAAAGGATGAAATATTACCAATACTGCATTGAAATATTAACAAAAAAAGTTGTAATAAAAAAAACTAATCCAATCCAAATGACAAATCTTCTATCTAAGAAGAAAAACTTCTGGTAGAAAATTTTTATTTCAACGTTAAAAACTAACTTTTTCGTTGAGGATTTAACTGTACAGGTTGAAAATCCAACAATCCTCTAGAAGCTTTGATTACCACCTTACAAATTCATCTTTTTTCTTGAGATAAATTTATTACTTTCAAATTTGTCTTCTTTGATAGACGATTTATCTATTTGGATTGAATTTCCCAATATTATAGTATTTATCAATGAAAAGGAGTGAAATTAGGCAACTTTTTTAGGCATCTTGAAATCAAATGGATTAGATTATAACTTTTTATTCTCCTCCGTCCTTTTTTACAGTTTCTTTGAATTTTTATGATTACGAATTTTCCCGAAATTCTATAAAATTTTATATAGCTGAAATTTTTGAAAACGCTCTGCTAGTTTAAAAACCCGTCAAATTGAGGCCCCTGTTTTATAGGCTTATTCGAATAAGTCAAAATTAATAGTGCTAGTCACTTTTCCGAATAAGCTTTAGTTTCTCGGCTATTGCATTTTTTGAGTTCCAGGTTCTGAGGCCTCCAATATACAAATTTCTTTATAATCATTTGAATGGGAATTAAATATTCCACATTATTCAATATGAGAAATATATATA